>DF244057.1:0-61602 GCA_000507305.1 Breviolum minutum Mf 1.05b.01 | reverse complement strand
CATTTTGACTTGCAAATGTGCTTCGCGCCACAGCGGCGTGCCATTTTTTGACATCTGAACTAGCAAAAGTGGTCCGTACCAGTGAGTTTTTTCACATTTTCACTTTCAAATGCGCTTCGCGCCACAGCGGCGTGCGATGTTTGGACATCTGACCTTCAAAAATTGGTCCGACCGGGTGGTGTTTTGTGCATTTTGACTTACAAATGCGCTTCGCGCCACAGCGACGTATCATTTTTGAACATCGGAACTTCAAAATTTGCTCCGAGATTGTGGTGTTTTGTGCATTTTGACTTGCAAATGTGCTTCGCGCCACAGCGGCGTATCATTTTTGAACATCGGAACTTCAAAAATGGCTCCGACAATGAGGTGTTTCGAGCATTTTGACTTGCAAATGTGCTTCGCGCCACAGCGGCGTATCATTTTTGAACATCGGAATTCAAAAATGGCTCCGACAATGAGGTGTTTCGAGCATTTTGACTTACAAATGTGCTTCGCGCCACAGCGGCGTGCCATTTTTCATCTGTCTGCTAGAACAGGTACCTCGCACCCGCCGCTTTAGCGAGGCTACTTTTTGAACATCAGGAACCACAAATCATGAAAAAAACACAGCGATTCGCGACGTCCCTAACATTTTTCGCACATGTACCTTCTTTCTAGTGACTCTACACGCGTGTTGATCTTCTTTCTGATGACTTGACATCTCCACTCTGCTTTTGCAACTCTGCATATTGTCGGAAGTTAGGCTTCTAAACTTCCTTCGACGACTACTACTACTACTACTACTACTACCACTACTACTACCTTGCTGTTTCTGGCCTGTTTGTGAGCGTTTTCTGGAGCTGTTTCTGCCCGGTTTCTGCCCTATTTCCTATGCCGCTGCTCCTGCTACTACTGCTGCTGCTACTACCACTATCTGGCTGCTTCTGACCCGTTTCTAACCTCTTTCTGACCTGTTTCTGTGTCTGACCCGTTTCTGACCTGTTTGCGACCTGTTTCTGACCCGTTTCTGACGTTACCGTTTCTGATCCGTTTCTGCTTTCTGACCCGTTTCTGACCTGTTTCTTACCATCTGACCTGTAGATCTTTTGGCCTCTAGATCTCATGAACTTTACATCTGTACATCGCCTGAACTCTAGAACTCTAGATCTCAACTTCTATATCTCTAGATCCCTTGACCTCTAGACCTCTAGATCTCATGAACTCTAGATCTCTAGATCTCCCGAACTCTAGAACCCTAGATTTCCTGACCTCTAGATCTCATAATTTCCTGAACATCACACAGAGAAGTTCTTGGGCCGGATGTTGCAGAACACCGAAAAGCACGAGAAATGCCACGAAAAATCGACATCGGTTCTTGGGCCGGATGCGGCAGAACACCGAAAAGTACGAGAATTACCAAGAAAAATCAACATCGAAGAAGTTATACCCGCAAAAAAGGCAAAAAAAGTACGAGTTTTTTTGTGAAAACCCCGTTCAAGAGCATCCCAGAACAACGAAAAGTACGAGAAATAGCACGCAAAATGAACATCAAAGAAGTTGAAGAGCCAAAAAAATACGACAATTACCATGCGAAACCCGTTTTCGACCCTTTCAAGACCATCACAGAACACCGAAGTACGAGAATTACCACGAAAAATGAACATCGAAGAAGTTCAAGAGCCGGAAACTACGAGAATTACCAGGAAAATCCCGCGCCCGACCACCGCGGCCACCCCGAAACAAGGAAAAATCAAAACGAACACGCAAGCACGAAACCACGAAAATAGCGACGAATTCTGTGGGGCACCTCGATCTAGCACCCCGCCTCTTACTATTACCGTAAGAACCGTCAAGCAGAGAAGCATTGCTGTGGCACTGCGTGAGCACTACTTGAACGGTCATGAAAGGGCCATAAAGGGATTATATAGAAACTCTATGAGACTATGTTGATCTATGTTGGATTCACCTGGATCCTCCTTTTGGTCTCAGGAAGGAGGGCTACCCTGAAAAAAGCAGGCTTTTCGAGGGGGCGGAAGGGGGGTTAGGGTAACTCTATGCTACTTTTGTAGGGTGTCAGGCAAAAGGGAAAACGGCATCCCCCAAGTCTTCTAAAGAAGAGAAAGCTCAGCTAGGATATCCCAGTTTTTCGTGACATCACCAGAACAGCACAAAACGTTGCATAAGTATCAAAAACCATAGACAAGATATGCATTTATATGAAAATTGGAATGTATCTGCTAGTGGGGGGCAGGTAGGGGTCTAAATGCAATTTCTGGGAGTCGGGTATGATGCTATGATGATCTATGGTGGTTCTGCTGCTTCTGATAATGGCATTTACAATTGCAATCATGATTTTCACCACATCACTGTGTGGGGCTTCTATTTTTTCTCGATGTGCTCCACCTGCCGCGCTGCCACCACGACCACCACCATGTCGCGTCGCACTAAAGGACATCGTATGTTTCATATCATATGGCGCCAAATAAAGTAAGCGAGCATGTCTGTCGACATCGTATGCTCAAAATTACATGTTGCTAAACAAAGTTAGCGAGCATGTCTGTTCGCAATGGTATGCTCAAAATCATATGTCGCTAAACAAAGTAAGCGTCGACATCGTACGCTCAAAATCACATGTCGCCAAACGAAGTTAGCGGGGGTTAGTGTGTCTCGGCCGGAGTGTTTTGTCTGGCAGGTACAGCAGTTGACGACCCGGGCTGTTGGTTGTGTCGCCGGCGGCCGCGGTGTAAAAGTTGGTCGGTGTAACAGGTGTTGGGTGTGAAAGGTGCCGGGTGTAAAAGGTGTCTGGTGTAACAGGTGGCTGGTGTAAAAAATGCCTGGTGTAAAAGGTGTCTGGTGTAAAAATTGTNGATGATGATGATGATGATGATGATGATGATGATGATGATGATGATGATGATGATGATGATGATGATGTCGATGTCGATGTCGATGATGATGATGATGATGATGATGATGATGATGATGATGATGATGATGATGATGATGATGATGATGATGATGATGATGATGATAGTGACGACGCCGATGCTGATACTGATGCTGATGATGCTACTTGTGATGCTGCTGGTCCTGATGAAGAAGGAGTTGTTGCAAGGATGCTCTCATGTCGGATGGATCGGCGATGACAGTTATATTATTGACAATGGTCTTTTAGTAAGACACTTGTTCTGACACTGCTTGCGAAATGCCCGCATTTGGCTAAATCGTTCCCGTGATCACAAAATGCAGAAAACCGACAAAAGCAGAAAACCTTTCACCCCAACACTCCTGGGTGAAACTTCCGCTTGTAGAGGGAATATGCACGACGTCGGAAAGCCGTCATTTTTGTCGAATTGCCCAGGAGTTCCCGAAACTTGGGGCTCCAGTTGGAGTAGCTCTTGAAGAGGTTTTGCTCGAAAATGACAATGTTTTGGAAAAGGTTCATTTCAAAATCATTCGCAGTCTGAGAAACCATGAGGCCTCCGAAACTCAGAATGGTCGAAATACGAACCTCACTGTCCAGGTACAGAAAAGACATAGAACACATCAAACCATCAAGATCAACAAAACAATCTTAGCCTCCAGATTCGATAGTACTACTTTAGGAGGATTTTAGTGCATATATTTTGTTGTAGAAAGAGAATTTCTAAGAAAAAATAAAAACATGAGAAAAACTTATGTTCTTTGTTTTCTACATGTGAATGTTTAGGTGTCACAAGGGACATGCAAATGAAATGCCAGCTCAAAATCACAATGTGTGCCACTTGGAAGCAAATTGGCAACAAAATTTTCAACAAACATGGGTCAAGTAATCAAGTGCTCAAATGATCAAGGGCTCCTAGTACTCAAGTGATCTAAGTGCTGAATGATGGAGAAGTCAACTGCTGAGGCCATCAGCCCATGAACAAAATTCCAATCATTGCAAGATCCAGAGCGTACATACTTCAAAATGCATCTAAACCATGTTATTTAGATACATACTCAAAGCATGACATGATGCTTGCATTCGAGATCAAACCCATCCGCAACATGTTTGTTTAGTGTTTTGCTTGCATCACCTACTTGAACAAAAAACAAATAAATGAGATCACCAATTGCTTAAAAATAGCGGTGGGCACACTCAACATAAGCTCTGGGTTCATCACGCATTTTGCATCCAACATTTCATGCATTTGGGAGGCCTACTCAAAACCATACCGCAACATAAAACACAGAAATAAGAAAGAACAACTACCAAAAAAGGGGAAATTAGAAAAAGTCGGAGAAACAGGGAAAAAGCGAGAAACCGTGAAAAAATAACAGTTAGAACATTGGAGACAATCTGACCTGCCAATACATTTTGTCCTCTTGGCTTGAAAAATTAAAAATATTCAGAAAAATGGAGAAACATTGAAAAAATCAGCAAAAGTGAGACAAGTGAAATTTGTTTCCAGAAAAAATAAAACGCAAATTACCACTGAGATTCTTAATCTCTGGCACCCTATCCTTGTGAGGAAAGTTGAAAATGGAACAATTTATTGAAGACCTGGCGCAGGGGTGGACTGTATGACTGTGCGCTAAATTTTGTTCCTGCACCCATGCCATCATTTGCACAAATTCCTGTGATAGCGTTTTTTTTTTTTAGACTGAGTATGACTAAGTTAAGCTCCCCAATAGGCAATCAAATGAATGATATGTGCACTTACACTGCCCCAAAAAATAAATCCTCGCAGCTTGCCCTCGCATGACAAATTTACAAGTTGTTTCATGCACAGATTTAAGACATATACTTTTATTGTCATTTGCCTTGATCTTGTCGTTATGATTGCTTGATGTGTCTTGTATTTTGACATGTTGAACATGTTTTCTCATTGAGGACTTGTTCTGACTTTCTTATGATGTTCTGTGTTTTTCTCTTTCCCCACTTTTTCTCACTTTTTATCATTTTTGAGTTCATCATTTATGACTTGAAAATCCTTTCAAAACTAATCCTTACAAATCTGGAGGCTAAGATCGTTGTCCCGATTAGTGTTCGATTTTTTGTAATCCTGAGCTGGGTAGTAAAAATAAATATTAGGCCCACCTTCCACAACTTTACAAAGTATAACAGCTGATTGACCAACCCAGATGCTGTCTCAAGACCATCACGAATTCTGGTAGAGTTGCAATTTCCGTGCATGTTCAAAAACAAAACGTTGGGTCGTCTAGCAAGCTCTTGCCAATCGCTCTTTCTCCAGACATTGGAATAGTTGGTGAAAATCACATGTTGTAGTTCTGGCATAGATCGCAAATGATTCCAACATTCCAGCCTTTGGACCTTCCCCAGGTAGCCCAAGAAAACCCACTCCATTCTGCTAGTGTTGAAAGTGGACAACTCTTGATCATTTCTTCCCTGCCAAAGCGGTCGGTATCCGGGTGGCACATAGCGGACCACCGGAGCTTTTGGAATATCAGCAGCAGAGTACTCCCAAATCTCGCAGATTCCAGGGCCAGCTTCGACATCCACGGGGTCACTCTGGTATAAAATGCAGTAAACCCTCTGGGCTGCGAAACTGTTTTGGCAGTCTCTGTAAAATTCCCACTGCAACCCCTTCCCGACGTGAATCCATACGTCACCAGCTGTTGGCTCCGTTGGCTTCCTTGACTCCTTAACTTCATGACTAACTTTATAAAGACCATCCCCGTCAACTTCTTTTGATTGTCTTTCATAAACCTCTACGACCTTATATCCACAGGTCTTGGCTCTACCTCGAAGTCCATCGACAATGGTGCCGACCATTGGTGAATATAAAAGCGGTATATGTGAGGACACAAAAATGGTGTACTCCGTGTACTCCTGAATGTATTCAAAGACCTGGCACCTGATTCCATCGTAACAGCAAAAATTGGGCATGCCACTCTCTGGCCAAAGAACCAAAGGAATATGAGGTGTTGGCACTCTCTTTACAGGCGGCACTCTCCAAACCAGCTGAGAAGGTATTCCGAACATTAAAGTGTTTGCTGTGTTTGCCGCCTGTGCAAGACTTTTGTTCAGTTGGCTTTGCTGAGAGTGAGGCTGCACGATTTCCCGTACCTCCTTCCATGGATGCTGGAAGCCTGGTTGGCCCTGGCTTGAAATTCCAAGCCAAATAAAGTGGATCGCCGGGATCGCAAATAGAAGAAGTAATTCACATGCCGTGCAACGAGACCAGACTGGTGGCATGGCTGCGCGGAAGGTTTAGATCACCTAGGAAGTCTCTTCACATACAGCTTATCTTTCGTTGGACCATGCTAGTGTCATATCTCATGTTTTGTCCCCCCTGCAATGGCTGGGGACATTTACCACCCCTTTCTTGTTGTAGGAGGGAAAGCAAACTCCAAACGTGAAATGCGATCGTGAGGTACTGGTGGATTTCGGGTGGCTATACACTACATATAACATAGAAATGTTGGAGTACAATCCCGAAGCTGCGATTTTCGCTGGGAAGTGGCCCAAAATTGCAAAAACAAATAATAAGTAAATTTCGGGTTCCTTGAACCTGCGTTTTTCCGTTACGAAACTAGCGTTGTGTGATTTCCTTACAGCCGCTTTAAACGCTTTTGGCATTACCTATAATTTTAGCAGTGCTGTAAAAAGCTGGGCAGTGATTACATCGCAAATGGATATTTGCAAATCTGAAAACGTAGAGCCCTGAAGTCAGGTCAGTGCTGTACCGCCCCGGTAGAATTAAAGTATCTTACCTTTTTCACACTTCATGAGTCTGTCCACATGTGTGCTCCACATCAGTTTGTTTCTCATCAAGAACTTGGGACCCTAAGGGCATAGTACACATAAGTGAAACATATCCCAACATGTAACATAATGTAACATGACCCTCCTCGTCCTCGCCACCCCCCGGTAAAACGGTAAAGCATGAAAACAAATCCCTCTGAAGCGCTGCCATCTTTTCAGAAATTACGTTGAAAACATCTGGATCCAGGCTCATTGTAAAAGTGTCGCTGGGTTTCAGTGGCGCACATTAATCTCTCTTCTGCCTCGTTGTAGACTAATTTCTTTTTGAAATTGTCGTAGGCTTCAGAATACCATTTGCGGCCACCACGGTTTGCAGCTCTCATGCGGAAATCCGGCAAGAATTGTCTGAGGATACCTTCCCACTCTGTGGCATCTTCAAATCTCAAAGCAATCCCAGAACATTGGGGGCCTGGGATGAAAGAATATTTTTTCTCATAATCGAAAGGTACTGACAAAATATCTATGCCAGTGGCCTTTTGAAAAACATTCGAAAACCAAGTTGAATAATAGTCTGTCACAATCCTGTGCTGAGCAAGAAAATCTTCCACCAAAACTGATGCATTGCTTGCTCCCAAAGCAATCACCGTCTGTGGTGTCCATCTCTCTTCACCCGGTCCAGGTGGACTGTCGTGAAATCTTTGTTTACCACGTGGATGGAATCCATAGGGGTGCAACGGTTCCATAAAGTTCTCAAAATATTCAGAAGCATCTCGGCTGAAATGGCTCCGTGCAGCAGTGATCACGAAACACTTGTCACCTGGTTGTAGCGACCTTGGCAAAAACTTGCCAAGCACATGCGTTGCTGTCATGCAATTTGGCTTTGTCACCACGCATTCATCTGACAAACATCTTTTCAGTTTCAGACCCGTGGGAAAAAATCAAATTAACTTGCCAACTGATCCATACGGCAACAAAAATGCAAATAAAACATTGGTCTCGAAGCAATGAATGGCATTCTAGAAACCATTCCTGTGACAATGCAAATCCTTGTTGTGCGAAGGAGATCCCCGTGGATTTTCCAGTCATCCAAAGGCGAGCCTGCTCAGGAGAATGTACCTTGACGAGGGAAACCCACGGGGCATGCCACAGGAAATGTGTTTCCTGCCTTTTGCTCAAGCCTTTTGAGTTGGAATTTGTGCTAGGATTCAATAGGATTCATCATGAATCTCACCAAGATACTCGGCACGTCCCAAACCAACATGACTCAACATGACCCTGATTCCCTGATGAATGGTTTTTGCAGTTTACCAATCTTCGCCAATGCTATCTATCTCAACTGGCCTTTGCAAAATCTTAAGGACAGGGCCGAGATCGATGACCTGATCTAATCTATGGCCCGGAGCATGTCACGTGCAAGTCATATTACATCACTTGAAATTCATGTTCATTCTTCATTTCCACCATTTCCACCATTACCCTTTCCCGTCATTTGAAGTATGCGACATGCGCAGCAGCAATCCTGGAATGGAGCTTCAAACCTTGCACGATCGAAGTTGATGCCACTTTTCCGTACTGGAACACCATGACTTTTGTTGAGCCAGCCGGGAGTGGCTCCTGAGAAATCGAAGGCATAAAACACAACGGAGTCAACTCATCTTAATTCAATCTTGTGCGCTTGAAGTCTTAAGCAAATGTTGAAAACAAGCCTGGCTGAGATGCTGTTCTCAACAAACTTAAACCAGTTTTAGAATTTTAGAACATGTCTCAACGTGGAAATCATCAAGAGATGAAAAAGTGGCACTCTTTGCCCATGTTTGCCCCATCTTTGACGAGCTTGACGCATCCACCATTTTGGACCACTCCGAAACAGTCCCAACGGTCCCAGGCTCCCAGCGTCGGCGAAGTAGATTGAAATCATTGAGTGTCAAACCTCGGACTCGATGCCCGTGATGGATGCCATAAAATGGATGATTGATATCACAATGGATACATTTGCCACAATGGAACTGATGGATATTTGAAAAACCAATGACCTTCCAAACATCATTGCTTTTAAAAGGTAAAAGGTTGCTGCATTTCTACATGCCCCCCCAAAAAAAACACAGATTGACCAGAAACATATCTTAGCTAGCCGCTAGCCGCGTCAGATTCTCTCTGGCAACTTTTGCCAAGCCAAGATGCAAGTCTGTACGCAAACAAACGGTGCGCAAGCATTGTTCCGGTCCCAGCATGCAGGCTCAGCTGGATCGCTGACGAGCTGGTTGACGACACCCGGAGGCATCCCGTGTGTGTTGCCAAGCCGAATGAATTTTGACCTGGTAGTTAGGCTTTGACCAAACAAAAGGATACCACATTGAGATGCTTATGTTTCTCAAGACTTAAAAAATGACGAAGCATAATGAAGCCCTTAACCTCAAGATGTGTTGGCCAATAAAGAAAAGACAACAGTTTGACTGACCTTATCGTTTTCTGCCCTGCTACGGATCAGCACACTGGAAGTCCACTGGCACATACATTGGCTCCAATCTTGGACATATACCATGTTTGGCCCGAACGGCAGATTTTATGGACAAGTCCGTCCGGTTGGGTGCAGCAGCTGGGCCCTCAGTTGTCCGGGAGTGAGTAAAGTGAGTAAAGAGCCAAACATCAGACTTTTAGAGAGGAAAAGAGGTTTGTGTCTTCATTTGGAACACAATGAGCTGCTAAATGTGAACAAGCTTCACTTTTTGTGGCATTGACCTTCACATTGGAAGGCGCAGGAGACAACTCTGATCTTGGCTTTGTCAAATTGCTGGCTGAGATCTGCATTGGGTTTCCCAGAACTCTTTTCACGCTTGCATTCATGGTGCTTCCCAACAAATGGGTCGGTTGCAAAACTCTTTTAGGAAGTGGTTCCTGCATCACGCTGCCTTGTTCACCTTGTTTATTGTACAAATTGTAGATGTAAAAGCAGTTCACCAAAATCGCACAAGCAAAGACTCCCAACGTAGCCAACCTTTTCATGGCTCATGGACTCATGGCCTATCAACTCTGCCAGTGCATCTAGCAAGTTCCATTGGTCTGTAAATGCTAGTTGGCTATACTCAAAAGTTGGAAAGAAACAAATTGAATGCATATTCTTGTCATGTCTTTTGATGTATTTATTGTCACATGCCTTCACCCTCACAGCTTGAAAATGATTAAGGTTCAACATGGATGGAAAGCCATAGATAGGGAGAACATGTGAGAACTATCAAATCACGACGTGGGAATTTTGAACCACGTGTTGGGCCTAATCTCAACAAATCGCCGGAAGGGGTCAAATCAGCTGCCACAGTTTGTTGCAATGTCAACTAAGGTGCCCGCAAATGGGCACAGAGTTTGTAGCTACATTTTGGTCGTGCCCCAGCAAAGCACGACAAATTGGTTGTAATAAAAAATGCCTTTCCTGCAAGTATATTAGGCTCCTACAGGTCCAACATGCTATCATCAACTCTTCCTACAAAGATGAGGTCTCAAAGCACACGGGCCATCATTAGCTTGTGATTGCCTGTACACATGTTTCTTTTGGCGGTGGCTTTCGGATCTTTCGGATAGCCACAAAGGTTAGGCATCGAGGGCATCGACATTGTCGATCCTTTGGTGGTTCGCCCTTCGCTTTACCATCTTCACCTTCCCGTCCTTGCACATCCCTTTTCAAAACATCAAAACATATCAAATCTCCAAAAACTGCAAAAAGCGAAGGCGTCGAACAAGAAACGCCCAAGGCTGGGGGCATAAATTCGAGGGCAAACTGTCCAACTAATCCACTTTGCCGACTTTGCCTACTGGCACATGTGCCTTGAATCAATACGCATGGAATGGGATATGTAGTGAATGGCCATGTCTGGAATGGATAAGTATTGAATCCATGTGTCCGGAATGGATACGTGTTGAATGGATACGTATTGACTCGATACATCTTGATTGTGCATGATCTGATACGCCACTATCTTCAGAAAAACCCTGCGCCGAAACGTCTTTCGGGAAAAAGGCGGGAGCTTGAAAGAGCAGGAATTCTGAGGTAGGTGGAGGTCGCAGGGATAGTGAGAACTGCAATTATCAAATCACGACATGGGAATTCAGAACCGCACGCTTCAGATTCAAAAAGGTTTGGCCTAATCTCAAATGGCTGGAAGGGGCCAAATCAGCTACTGCCACAGTATGTTGCAATGTCTACTAAGGTATGTCTGATAACTCAGTAACAACCCTCCCCACCCTGTACCTTGCATCTTTTTGTTCTGGATCTTCATGTAGTTTCGATCTATCATAACTATCATACATCATTTCGAACCACTAATTGACCACAACTTTGCATGGTCAAGTTCCGCCATGACCCAATCAAGGGCAAATCCTGCGCTGCTGTTAGAGTGTATGTTACATTCTCAGGGACAGCTCGAAACCCTTTCATCGAGCTGTCAAACCTCCGGCTTGTTGGGCACTGTGCACACCCAGCCACGAAATGTGGACTTTTCTCGTTTTTTGCCTTTGATTTGCCTTGTAAAGGTTTATTGTTTACTTGTTGCAGGAGTTCTGTAAGGTATAAATGGCCCCAAACATCTGCAGCAGTCCCAAACACTTTTCGGCCCTTCGTCTTTCCGAAATCATAGCGGTGCCAATGTGATGACGAACGATGGCTCTGGACAGTGTATTCAAAATCCAAAAACAAGGGCAAACTCACAGGTGACTCGTCTATTGCTATGAGTTTTCCAATTGCAGAACTCCTCAATGACGCTGGTAATGAGGACATAAAGGTTTCGACAGTAAGGTTCCAGGACTTACTGCTGCCCCAAGTCATGCAACTTCGGCACATTATAGATGGATGATTATGCCTAAGCTTCAGAATCACCTTCGCCTTTGGCTTCTGATCGAAGTGTCTCAGGAGTACTGACTGAAAAATGTTCGCCCATTGCGCACGTCGCTTTTCGAATCCTTGGATCTCAATGACAAGCAGGTCCGGACCTTCAGAAAGTAGTCGCTTCATTCTTTTCAATGCTACTTCAACTTGATCAACCCTGTAGTTCAGGAGCCGGAAGTCTTGAAACGAGAGCCTTAAACCGCCAACCTGAAAATCCAACCACCCCCAGCATTTCACGCTGGTTCCTGAACCAGGTACATTTTTCACTCCAGCTGTAAGTTCCCATGCTTCTAGCACCAAACTATCCACCAACGACTGAAATGAACCCCGAGTAATAGATGTTCCTACCATGACCAGCCATAACGGTTCAGTTGGTGGCAAAAATCTTGTCATCTCATGGATTTCTCTTGGGCTGTGGACATGCCAATGGCAATTGGTGGAGACATAGTACCATCTGTCGCGCGCGCATCCAAAATTGCATTCAGATGCTTTTGGAATTTGCATCCAACGCCCCTTCACTTGATCCACTCCCAACTGGCAACGGCGCTTCTCCGCCCAGCGTTGGCTGGACCGATTTATTTCGTTGCGAGCGCGCAAAACTCCAGGGCTTCCTCCTGCCTGAGTCAAATTGAAGGTCCTTTGAGTGCCAGACAAAAGGATAACCAATGCATGCACTTCATAAATGCCTGGATCCTGTAGCTGAACAAAGCCGCTGAACATTGTGCTGTTTCTACGCTCTGCTACCTCAGCGGTAAGGATCTGGCCACCTCGCGTTTTCAACCAAAGAAACATGCTCATGCTGTCATTGTTCAAAGGCTTCACAGGCACCGGCTGGCTGCTCACCACTGAAATTTCCAAGGGCTCATGCATCGGTAATGCAACTCGTTTCATATTCTTCCATGGCCAAAAGAGACGGAAATCTGGATGCTCTTCCAAAGGTGGTAGGGTCATGTTAGTGATCTGGCTTACTGGACATGCCATACATTTCAAAGGAGAAAAACTCACTGGAGCTTTGCTGGAAATCAAATCCGATTTGCGCGGCTCTGCACTTTGCGAAGCAGCGGCTGAAAAGATGAACCGCAATTGAACACTTCTGCCAGTCAAATGATACAGCAAAAACCAGGACGAAATGAAGAATCCCCAGCTCAAGAAAAGGCAACTGCGGTAATCCCTGTGACGGGACGCTGATGCCGTGTCTTGCATGGCGAAAACATGTGAATGACATGAACGGTTGGTCCTGAAGCTTGTGCCTGAAGTGCGAATCCAAATGAACAAGTTCCAAGAATGCGATCAATCATGAATAAACAAAGTGAGAATAAACCGACAAAACGCAGCATGTTCAGTGCAAATCACTACAAAAAATGTCAAGAAATGTCCTACCTACATTATCTTTCTTTGTAAAGGCCATTGTACGGATTATAATTGAGGACTGCATTAGCTTGTGATTGCCTGTGCACATGTTTCTTTTGGCGGTGGCTTTCGGATCTTTCGGATAGCCACAAAGGTTAGGCATCGAGGGCATCGAGGGCATCGAGGGCATCGACATTGTCGATCCTTTGGTTCGCCCTTCGCTTCACCATCTTCACTGTCGAACTGAAAAACATCCCTTTACTGTGAGTTAAAAAATGTTAAAAACATACCAAAAACTGAAAGCGAAGGCGGCTGGGCAGCTGGGCGGCTGGGCATAAATTCGAGGCCACAAACATTGGCCAAACTGTCCAACTAATCCACTTTGCCGACTTTGCCTGGCGCATGTGCCTTGCAGTCGAAAAGGTGTCNAAAAGTAACAAAAATCCATCCATCCATGTTTTAATTATTTTAATTCCGCTACCAATAGCTAGCAGCTAGCAGCTACAATAGACAATGTCTAGGAACCTCTTCTAACACAACGATTCTAAAACGCACCTGAAGTCTTTGCTCTTCTTCCCACCTTGGTAAGTGAGGGCAGTTTCGTGGGAGTAGAGTCAATCAATTGTACAATTTTTTTTCGAAAAAACATTGCATCTATGGAGCTGTTTCTCAGGCCCCAGGCGTGTGGTCGCTTCCACCAATGAGCCAAAACCTACCGAACTTCAGGAGAAGGATCCGAGTGACGACCTGCGATGGAGCAATGACACATGCCACACCACAAACCCAAGATGCAATTGACAAGGATTCATGGACAAAGGCATGGCAAAACCGTGGATGGTTTGGCATACGCATCTGAGATCTCACTCGACCTTAGAACCTTGCAAGGTATAACCACTTTGGGTAGGGTGCAATTGTTGGATGCCTTTGCAGTATACATTGGCATGCAAAGGAGTGCCATACTGGTATGACCAGTGAGCGCAAGTAGAGGTCAACCAAAAAACTATCCCCAAGGCGATTTGCTTGGATTTCTCAGAGAATTCTAGCCTCGACTCCGTTAAGGGTTTCTGCCGCACCTGTGCCAAGAGAGCAAAAACTGCATCACTGGCCTCATGCTCAAAAGCGCTGTCTGAGCTTCCAGAAATTGGTGATGATAATGATGTCATGTCTCATCATGTTTCACTGCGTACTCTCCAATTCTTTCCTCTGAGAAAGCGCTTCTTTGATTTGATTAATGGTGAGGTTTTGCAGCACTTCAAATTCATCTTCTGAGGGTTCAGCAAGGTACGCAAAAACGATCGCAATTGAGATGCGGATCGGATACCTGGAGGCATGAAATTTCTAAGGTTTCTTGTGCCGCGATTGGCAGGCGGCAAAATCGGGCCTTTGATTGGCGAACTGCAAGATGTCTGGAGCCCACCTAGGCACATGCGCAAAGAACATCGCAAAAAAACGAAAAATCTGCTTTTTTCCATTTGCTGGAGCCCGCCAACCAGCCAACCAGCGCTGAGCATCAGAAACTCCGATGCCATCTCTAAGCATCCGTGCAAAAGAAATCCAAAAGCGAGGGCTCCGTTGAAAATGGCTCGACAAAGCTCCTTGCATAATTCGAACTCACGAAGGAATGAACAACGAAAAAGCCGAGGGCTGGCCTTCAGCAAAAGATGATAGACCTGTCAAACAGTCAAAATCGAAAACAGCACTCACCAGGACCAGCACGAGTTTTTGTTTAGAAAAGAAACAACTCCTCCCAAGTCCGTGACGTCGTTCCGGGACATCAAGCTTTTTCGCCAACCATCGTAGACCGTCTTCCTGCAGTCTAAAGATTCTAAAGGGCTGCCAAGCATTGCGTAGATTGCATGGCGCAGTGCCTCTTGTGACTTGTGGCTTTTCTGGGTTTGCATAGCTTCCAACTCTAACTCTACACTTTACGCGCACAGTGTGTTGCTTTCCACTTTTTACCACCCAAAAGAGCTTGTACATGCTTGTACTGTGTCCAATCCACGCACATACTTGTGGAAGTCGCACAAAGTTGCAAAGCTTCAAGATGTTCATGGTGACATATTTTACAGCGTCAATGCATCACACTCAGAAGTGGATTTGAGGATGAACACTAATTTTGACCGCTTAGCTTTTCACATGGCTTATGATTTTGCAAGCCTTTCTTCACCCCCCTCAAGTGTCTCACGCAAGCCGACCATACTGCACCACTATCTGGGCAAGGACTGGCAAAGCCTGCACTTGGGGACTGGGGCTCTTGGGAAGGGTAGTCCGTGACGCTCAAGTAGAATCTCTCCACATCTCTTTAGCCATATTCACGCATTTTCATCAAAAAAGAACTCCAGGTGCAGATTTGTTGCCATCTTTTGAGAGACCAAGGTGCTGTACAAGTGTAGTATGCTGCCAATGCCTCAAAGCGAGCAAAGTATATGCAACGATTCGCAGTCTGAGAGCTGAGAGTTTGACCCAAAACGGATATTGAAGACAATACCTGCTGTAGCATTGCATTGTGACGACCTCAAGCAAAAAAACTCGACGCGATGCCTACCCCTCTCTCCCCTCTTTGTCTTTCACGTGTTCCCAAACAGCGAGCGTCGCAGCAAACTTTTCGGCATTTTTGCATGCTTTCCGCTTTCCCATCCAGCATCTTCTGCATCTTCTAGCTTGTGGCGCACATCAAAGCATGTACCACGATAGACCGATGGACGCCCATGGACGCCGTTGACCCTCAGTAGCCGACATGGAGCATCGCCAAACCCAAAAGCGTCAAACCGTATCGGCACAGGCTCCTTGGGTGCAATGACGTGCATTGTCAAACTGTCAAACGTTCAGACTTCAAGAAGGTCACAAACAAATGCAAAAACAATGAGGCTAAACATAACCTACCTAGCATCCAGCATCTCTCTAGAAAACCATACTGCTAATGGGGAATATCTATAGATACAAACTATAGAAGTTGTTTCAATGTTGAATTTCCACATAATTTTCTCTTGATATTCAAAGCACTCCAGGATCAGTTGTCAAAGGAAGTTTGGATGAGAAACTTCCGAGTTACGAACTTTTAAAAATGCTCAATAATAGATTCGTAAAGGAATAGATTCGTAAAGTAATAGATTCGTAAAGGTATAGATTCGTAAAGGAATAGATTCGTAATGTAATAGATTCGTAAAGGTATAGATTCGTAAAGGAATAGATCCGTAAAGTAATAGATTCGCAAAGTAATCGATTCGTCAAGTAATATTTATAGTTGGTGTGGGGAGATAAGAGGAAAATATTGGAATTTTATCCTTTAATGAGACCCCACACCACCCCTAGGAATAAATCTGAAGCAGAAGCCAATGAAACTCACAGGTAAGACAGGTCCTCGCCCGTGAAGCACCTATCAGATAATCCGTCATCCTTTGCTAGGCCTCCAAACTAATCATAAACTCTGTGGAAAGATCTATAATAATAATCTCTTCACTTACATTTCCATTCCTACCACCAGCATATAATCTTGAGTTAGTAATGCCCAAGTAATCTTCAATAACAAATAAATTTATACTTATATTAGGCTAGGAGTAGTAGGACCATAAAGAAAGTTATCATAAAATTATTAATAATCTTTGCTTATGAGGGTGTATCGTGCTAGCGCCAGCGGTCTCTCGACAAGATTCTGTTATTCTTGGATAGCTTTCCCATTCTCTCTGGGCTTTTATCATACCTTTCAGCTTTCTTGGAAGGAATCGTATTACCTGGGAAGATAGAAGGAGTGGATACCCAAGAAGGAAAGGTAAAATAGTAATTTCTTTGATTAGTAATGGCTCTTAGGGACATACCAGATATTGATTCACGCATAAAGAAGTTAAAGTTTTTATAGTTTGCTTGGCCATGGAGGCTAGCGCAAGTGGAGAATGTAGGATGGAGTCATAGAAGAAGTCACCCAATTATTATATATTTTATTATTATTTCTAGGGTTTTTGACTCTTAATTACCAGGCAATATACTTTCAATCATACATTATCTGTCAAATATTATCTGGAGTCTTCTTATCCTTATAGGTGGACCATCAATGTCTAGGCGCAAGTTCCACAGTTTTATCCTAATAATCCTAGAAAAATAAGGAAAAATAGAATTGTTTCTTCTTTCATCTCTTGGGAATCCTGTCCCATCTTGACTAACTTCCCTCTATCATCATTCCTTGCCTGTGAGTAGACACGCCATCGGGATGAATCTAATGTAGGTTTACCATCAGAATGAATCGAAGGATATTGTGTTTCTGGTGTGTCCTAGAGTCTTGCTAGGAGTGTTAATGTGCAAAAGATTCCTAGAAAATGCTGGTAATCATAGACTCTAGACACAACAATATTATATTTATTGGTTTTACCATAAACAGACGATACACTAAAAAATCTATTTAATCTTGAATTGACAATCTTATGCTTACTCCTGTTGGTCGAGACACGTAAATAAATTCCATAATAATTAATTACAAGATAGGATTCCTACGGTCAATGGCCATTCCATTTATATTCCCTTGCAAGTTATTTTGTTATTAATTAATCCTTTCACCATAGAAGGTCCCATAATAAAAGTAAATTCTGTATTAATAAATGCTGTAGGTAGAGACTTCAGAAATAATAGAAGAGAGTGAGAGACTTGGTAACCAGGTAATACAATAAGAGCCAAGCGTAATTCTTTTTAATTGATCTTGTCCTTATATCTCCCACCATATAGAAAGGGTGGTGGCAGAGCAAGAGTAAGGCCAAAAGATTATTATTAATTATATGTTTATTGTAGTAACCACCACCCAGTAATAATAATATAATCTAATAAAATACAATAATTAATAAAATATATAATTTGCTGGGTTTATACGGCCGTAAGGCGCTTGAACGGTTAGGTAGAAAAGGTTAGTGGAGGCGGTGGGAGTAATAGGAATACAATCAATAAGCTTAAAGTGAGAAACCTGTGAGTGAAGGAAGTCCAGATATGATAAGGCCAGTGGGATAAGGAAGATAATGGGAACCGGAATGGATTCTAAGATTGGAGAGTGAGATAGCTGGACACCTGTAACAGAATTATTCCTTAGTGGATTTACCGTATTCGTCCTATAATAATCATAAAATCTTAAAATAATTATTAGATTTCTTTAGCCTGGAAGGGAACCCACAGACGAGGTTAGACATTACAAACCAAAGATTATTTCAATCACACAATGAACCGGAATGGCGAGAGACGGAGTGGTTACAGCTAGGACACCCATCATAAAATAATTTTATTTACCGTATTCGTCTGTTGGCAGGACCTAAAAACCATTCTATTTTTCCTTTATTTATGAGGTCCTGCCTCCTACACACGATTCCTACAGACGAACTCTAAAATACCTTAATAATTTCAGTAATCTTAGGTAGACAAGGAACCCGAGTTACCAAGTTGTCTTTATGATAGTGCTCTCGCTACCCGATAGGCTTCCGCTTGCGCTAGACGTAGAAACTAATAAAAGATTAATATTTTCATCATATTATGATAGGATATCGGGTTCCTAGTCTCCCACACCAAAAGGAATTATTAATTGGTATTTACTGGGCCGAGCCACTGGCGAGCCGGGTTCCCCAAAGGAAGTTGACATGAAATTATTATTGATGGACCCGGCTCGGCTAGGCCTCGGCTGTATAAGCACTCATAATTCCTATCTTTGGAGGGCTTCCCAGTGTGTATGACAGGAAAAATAACTTGGAAATTGACATTAAGATAGCGGGAAGCCCTTGAAGGAGAGTATATGAAAGGGATTACTAAATAGAAACGGTTCTTAGTAAAAACACAATATCCATTAATTATTAACTGAATCATCCATAAAGACAAAGAATTATTAATATTAATTCCCAAGTTTTTTATCTGTAAAATTCTCTGTTATTGACCTTCCTTGGCCTTCTCGGTATCTTGGAAGCTTTTGGTCTCAGGCTCCCTTGGTAGTTATTATTACTGAATTGTTTGAGCGTTTAGACTAGAATGACGGATGGGAGACTCTTGTACGTAGGAATGAACCGTGAGTCAACCGTGGTATACCTTCATCTTTCCATAATAATCTTCTGGTTTTCTATAGCTGGTCTGGTGGTTCCCATCATGTTACCGGGGGCNGAACCGTGAGTCAACCGTGGTATACCTTCATCTTTCCATAATAATCTTCTGGTTTTCTATAGCTGGTCTGGTGGTTCCCATCATGTTACCGGGGGCTCCCTTAATAATATAATCAAGAATGACCAACAGACAATAGGAATAGAAGATAAAAGTAGAAAATTGTATCATATGATTGAAAGAATCCGGCTATCTTACGGGTAAACATACGGTCAAGGGACAAGCATAAATTCAATAATACTTTTAGAGCTTTCTAGGGACTTTTAGGAACCGACTACCTGGAATAAGCATATAATTTCATATTTATTCCGTCATTTTCATTCCCAGTTTCACCCTTATATCCCTCGTATAATTAATAAAATTAGAAGATAAAGTCAGTCGATAGGATTAATTGGTTTATTATTGGATTTACGCAAGATGAGGGACTAGAAAGGTAATTATTGGTAACTAACCGTCGGTACCCATTATAAATCTGGAAATTATAAGAGATTAATAGTGGTACCCTGTTCTCCTTACGGACCCTTCCTGGCATAAGATTCAATTTCAATTTCTTTTGGTAATCCTATAATAAATAATAATCTTATGCCTACTACAACCAATAATATTTTTTAGTTAATAAAGTCATGAGAATGATCCCAAAGTTATCCCGGGACTTACAGTTTTCTCTGAGTTTAAACGGCCTAACGCTGGGTAAGAACCTGTATTAATTGGTGAAAAGTTTTACGGATTATCTAGCCAGGAAAGGCAGAAACGGTTATTATGGGAAGATAAACTCAAAGATAATGGGTTCTAAGATGAGACTAGGAATGAAGATCCAAGATTATTTCTGAAGGATTATTACCTAAGGATATTAGTAAAACCGCTGAGAATTCCTACAAAGAACCTAAGAAATATTANTTATTTCTGAAGGATTATTACCTAAGGATATTAGTAAAACCGCTGAGAATTCCTACAAAGAACCTAAGAAATATTATTACAGATTTACCAGGGACAATATGATGAGACCCAACTAGAGAACTTATTGTACTGGCGAGAGCCTCCTCACACACCCCACTAATGAATCCGCCACGGTACTGCGCTAGCCAAAAGACTGGGAATAATATGAGTTTTAATGGTTAATAATGGTGGAATCTTGTGGATTAATTCTCCTATAAATGCAGGTAATCCTAGAGGCATAGAAGGTAATACCAGGAATTTATTTGTTAAAGTTTTTATGGATTCCATCTAAAGGTAAAGAAGAAAATATAAGAAATAATGAAGATAGAAGTATATTGTAAGGTGAGTGGGAGGTACAAGAGGTGGTTAGGGTCCAGATTTCTCACAGATTATTCATAAAATTTAGATTAAATATGTGATTATAAGAGGCTGAAGACCCTGTAATTAATAAGATTTTAAATATAGATTTCTTGGTTATTGAGGGTCTTCTGCCTCTCTTGCCCTAATAAAAGTATAAAATTGTATGAGAGGTCTTGGAAGATAAACTCATAATATTGCCAGCCGATAGGACTCCATCCCAACCATATAGTAAGGGCATATAAGTGGAATGGAGAGAGGGAGTGCTGGACCTTAAGAAGCAGACATTAAAACTGACTTGGAATGACCTTACCAGAGCAGGATATTGACTGGCAACCACTAGCCCTCGTATCTATCCCAAAGTCAACAGCTGTATCACTCTCACTCCCTTACCGATTCCTCTCGTCCAGACAATAAAATCTATTATAAATTCATGCAATCTAGNGCCCTCGTATCTATCCCAAAGTCAACAGCTGTATCACTCTCACTCCCTTACCGATTCCTCTCGTCCAGACAATAAAATCTATTATAAATTCATGCAATCTAGCAAGGGAATTGACGGTTAATCCTCTCTCCCACATCAGGAAATTCTTGGACATAATATCCTTTCCTACAACCACCGCGTTAAAACTATAAAAATTATAGATTTATTGTGTTCTTTCTTTGCCTTCACTTACTTCCGCTCTCTTGCTAGGCGGTAACGCTAATAATCAATAATTATGAATTTATAATATTTATATTCTGTATGCGCCTAGCGTCTGTTAACCCACCACACTGTATCCCGCATTATCCGTGTCTCAGTTTCTTTGGGCTTACATTACCTTTCATTCTTCCCTCTAACGTCACTTTACCATTCCTTTCGTCTCTTGTATCTCGTCTAGTTAATAGACTTCTTTGGCCGTATCTTTGCTGGAGATCATATAAGATTGCTAGTCTCTCAGGTTCATATCCTCCGGGCGTAATTCTATTATCCTTTTCAGGGGTTATCAGGGGTTAACTTTCCTTGTTTTATGAGGATACGAGTCCAAGATAAACCCAGTCCAGATAACACTAGTAACCGCATAAAACACGAGAAGCATACTAGCATAACGGGGCAGAAGAATCCAAGTCAGTCCAATAAGTCCAGAGAATCCATGCATCCTAGGTGAGCCGACATACAATATTTCATTTATAATCTGTTTCTACTTCCTACGGCTCACCTCATAATTAATATATTTTATTATTTGTATTCCTTATGCCCGTCCTCTCCTTCCTTTCGTCCGGGTCCCCGTGCAAGAGTGCCGAAGGAAAGAAGTGAATGAGACACTTGGGCACGGGGGGTAGGACGGGAAAGGGAGGCCCATAAAGCCCCAGATAATTCAATCAAAATTCTATTTTTATTTCATTTATTTGGCTTTATGGAGGGTTCTTTGGTGTTATTTGTAGCGTAGGAGAAGAGCTGACACGGATGGGTGGGGAAGGTTAGACAGGTGGTTAGAATCCTAGGCTTGGAGGTGAGACTGAATGGCCATGAAATCTAGTCCCAGCTGCAGCGGTAAGACTATTGAAAAGACGAGTCTTATCCAGACCAGGCGTTAACAGTCCTTAGGTNATTAAATTAATATTATTTTATTATTTGTATTCCTTATGCCCGTCCTCTCCTTCCTTTCGTCCGGGTCCCCGTGCAAGAGTGCCGAAGGAAAGAAGTGAATGAGACACTTGGGCACGGGGGGTAGGACGGGAAAGGGAGGCCCATAAAGCCCCAGATAATTCAATCAAAATTCTATTTTTATTTCATTTATTTGGCTTTATGGAGGGTTCTTTNCATAAAGCCCCAGATAATTCAATCAAAATTCTATTTTTATTTCATTTATTTGGCTTTATGGAGGGTTCTTTGGTGTTATTTGTAGCGTAGGAGAAGAGCTGACACGGATGGGTGGGGAAGGTTAGACAGGTGGTTAGAATCCTAGGCTTGGAGGTGAGACTGAATGGCCATGAAATCTAGTCCCAGCTGCAGCGGTAAGACTATTGAAAAGACGAGTCTTATCCAGACCAGGCGTTNAGCTGACACGGATGGGTGGGGAAGGTTAGACAGGTGGTTAGAATCCTAGGCTTGGAGGTGAGACTGAATGGCCATGAAATCTAGTCCCAGCTGCAGCGGTAAGACTATTGAAAAGACGAGTCTTATCCAGACCAGGCGTTAACAGTCCTTAGGTTCATCCCGCCATAATACCTGGCATAACTTTCCTATTGTCAGTGCATTAAAGTCACTCCAGATCANTCATCCCGCCATAATACCTGGCATAACTTTCCTATTGTCAGTGCATTAAAGTCACTCCAGATATCACACAAGAATCCTGAAATATTTAAATATATTGTGTTTTCATTGGGCCCGTCAGGGGCTGGCACGCTGGGAAGCCTAGCAAAGAACATAAAATAATATAATTCTTGTCTTTTGGATGAGTGTTATTGGCGGTTCTTTGCCCCAGCGTGGCCCTATTAACACTATAAATTCAAGAAATTATTAATTCATATATTTTTAAAGTTATTTTCTTTATTGCTTTCTATAAAAACCTTCACTAATAATAAAATCCCTGAAATAATTAATAAAAATTCATATTTTATATATAATTTCATTCTTTTCCTCTAATATTTAATCTGTAATCCTATTTTCATTATCTTTTCTATAACTGGATTATACATTCTCTGGCCACTCTTTCTCTCGTCCAAGCTGTGGTAATAACTGGTTTATCCTTGAAGGTGCCTGGCGTGGAAGGACATCATGTGCCGGATCCTCTTGTAGAAGCTCCTCAGATACGACGGTTAGTGGCTTCCCCGGGTACATGTAAGGTCAAATATTATTAAAATTATCACATATAAAATCAGAATATTTGACCTTAGAGACGCTTACCAGTCCATATAATAACACAATTTTTAATAATTATTTCATGAAGATTACTTGCCTTTCATATTGGTTCTGGTGTCTCCTGCCTCCCCATTCTGGTTCTTATTATCCCTCCATTATCTACCTTCCACGGCTATTAAAATTCCTGTAAAATTCCCTTAAGAAACCTCTAATTTTATATTTTTCTTATTTATTTCTACATTCACCACTTAACTTTCTTATCTTTTGGCTTGATTATGAGGTAAACACTAGTAGGTGTAAGCCCTCAGAAACCAATTAATTATTGGAATCGGGAGTCAGTCCACGGTGGAAGAGATTGTAAATTTTAGTTTTTTGCTTGATAATTACGCTATCTTCATCTCATAGAATTATCTGTGTTTATAGGTCAGCTCTAGTACGACAGGAAAGGTACAAGAGATAATTTACGTTGAAAGACCCATAAAGAATGAAATTAATAATATAAATTAAATATTGTTCACTAGGTGGGTCCACTGATTCCAACATTCGGTTCCTATTCCTTACCTCACTTCCAGTGGACCCCGCATATGATTCTAATATTAATATTTATTTATATTTTAGAGTTAACGTGTGAGCAATCCTTGGTAAAGACTTATAATCTCAAGAGGGAGCAGACGGGTAAAGAACCAATTAAATATATTATTTTATTATTATATTTCTAAGGTCTTATCCCAAGCCAAGGCAATCTGTTACCAAAATCTGTCTTACTAACTTGCCTTTCCCTCCTAGATTTATCCTATTTTCTGTGTAATAGACGGGCCAGGGCCTACCAAGATTATACCTTTCATCCAATTAAAAACCTGAAGATAGAGGCCCTGGCTAGCAAAGAATTCTGATAATATTCATTAAATCTTGTGTTTTGGATAAAGGAAATGATGGAAACCAAGTAAAAACCATGAAAATAGTAACCTTCAAGATAAAATTATAAGATTAATGAGTTTATATTTTTATGATAATGAAAATATAATATTAATTCCATCAAAATAAATAACATAAATGTAGAAAGGATTATTAATATAAATTTATTGTATTATTACAGCCTATTGGCTTACCAGAACATATAAGATTAATTGTAACTCACGANTAAATAACATAAATGTAGAAAGGATTATTAATATAAATTTATTGTATTATTACAGCCTATTGGCTTACCAGAACATATAAGATTAATTGTAACTCACGACGGAAGGCTGAATGATGAGACAGATAGGGCGGGACACTTGACACGGATTTTGACATTTAATCTTCATTTTATATACGTTTCTAGGCGTTAGATAGGGTGAATGAACCTTCCTTGTATGCCCATAAGATAACTTTCCAGGTAATATAATCTTAAGATAAAACTATAATATATTTACTGGCGCTCCCTAGTAATTATCTCTAGAAGGGCCCAATACACGAGAGAATTGAACCATAAGAATGAACCAAAATGATCCTAAAGTAAGAGGCTACACCTATAAACCCAGTAAAAACTGCATGATATTATTATGGGAGAATAGGACGGCTAGATACACTGGGTAGCGGTAGCGAAAGCCTTTTGGGTGGCGGTTAAGCTTTAGAAAGTGGAAACGGATGACCCCAACAGCAGCATTTGGCAGGACGGAATGCATTTGATAATAGCTTGTTACGCCTCTCCATCTAGGAAGGTACCCACCAGTTAACAGGATAAAATTCCTCGGTTTTTATGCATGCCACCTAAGGAACACAATCAATAATATCAATAAAATCTTAGATTTAGACGAGGAAACCAGTAATTATTATAGTTCTTATGGGTAGCGTAGCGGAAGCCTCTTGGGTGCTGGCCAGTGGATTCTCTTCAATAAATCTTGTAATTACCACGGATTAANTAGATTTATCCTATTTTCTGTGTAATAGACGGGCCAGGGCCTACCAAGATTATACCTTTCATCCAATTAAAAACCTGAAGATAGAGGCCCTGGCTAGCAAAGAATTCTGATAATATTCATTAAATCTTGTGTTTTGGATAAAGGAAATGATGGAAACCAAGTAAAAACCATGAAAATAGTAACCTTCAAGATAAAATTATAAGATTAATGAGTTTATATTTTTATGATAATGAAAATATAATATTAATTCCATCAAAATAAATAACATAAATGTAGAAAGGATTATTAATATAAATTTATTGTATTATTACAGCCTATTGGCTTACCAGAACATATAAGATTAATTGTAACTCACGACGGAAGGCTGAATGATGAGACAGATAGGGCGGGACACTTGACACGGATTTTGACATTTAATCTTCATTTTATATACGTTTCTAGGCGTTAGATAGGGTGAATGAACCTTCCTTGTATGCCCATAAGATAACTTTCCAGGTAATATAATCTTAAGATAAAACTATAATATATTTACTGGCGCTCCCTAGTAATTATCTCTAGAAGGGCCCAATACACGAGAGAATTGAACCATAAGAATGAACCAAAATGATCCTAAAGTAAGAGGCTACACCTATAAACCCAGTAAAAACTGCATGATATTATTATGGGAGAATAGGACGGCTAGATACACTGGGTAGCGGTAGCGAAAGCCTTTTGGGTGGCGGTTAAGCTTTAGAAAGTGGAAACGGATGACCCCAACAGCAGCATTTGGCAGGACGGAATGCATTTGATAATAGCTTGTTACGCCTCTCCATCTAGGAAGGTACCCACCAGTTAACAGGATAAAATTCCTCGGTTTTTATGCATGCCACCTAAGGAACACAATCAATAATATCAATAAAATCTTAGATTTAGACGAGGAAACCAGTAATTATTATAGTTCTTATGGGTAGCGTAGCGGAAGCCTCTTGGGTGCTGGCCAGTGGATTCTCTTCAATAAATCTTGTAATTACCACGGATTAATAGCCAGCACAATAGCCTACCAACAATCTCTTCCCATCCCGTCACCAATAAATAATAAATTAGAAGATGAAGCACTCGTGTAGCGGGATGGAACCTTAGAAAGGGATGGTTAGGTGCTCCCAAGTAATCCTCCATTCAGATAGAAAGCCTTATAAAAGTAAATGAGTTTATAGGACTGATAATAGGAAACAGAAGATACAAAAGATGGATTGGTAAGAGACGCATAAGGAAACGATAAAAGGATTTTATATTTATGACTTACGGTTTGCTTGTAACTCAGCTTTCCTTCTTAGGGGGATACAAAGACAAGATTTATAATATAAATTCATTATAGATTTACCTACATAAGCATAAAATATACAATAATCTTTCCTTCTGGTAACCTCTCGGTAGGGAATCTTAAATGGAGAATTACTTGGTATCCCTTATCCATTTTTATTGTCTTTTAAGTGGCTTGCAAGGTAATTCTATTTTGGATATGTGGGACCTCTTCTCACTAGACATCCCGCTATAGAACTTACCATTATTATCATAAAATATTGTGCCACCGGTGGTTAGTAGTGGAGAGATAAGGCAAGAAGCCACCATAAGTTCAAGAATTATCAATATTATTATCAGGTTCTTGCCCCATACAATATACTTTTAATATCAAAAATATAGCGGCGTAAACAGATTCTACCGGCGGATACAGTGTTTGGATATGAGATAAAGTGGGTCGGTTAGTAAGTCCTGGTCCGTATAAAATATATAAAAATATAGATTTATTTTCTTCTTTTAGGAGATTTTACAAATATTAACTGTGGATTTTATTAAGAAATTATTGATTTTATACCTGCATTCTATGGTAAAAATCTCCTAAAATATTCTGGAAAGGTTTATAAATGTACTAGCGACTCAAGGATAATGAGAAGGTGAGACAGATTTTATCTAAGAAGTTCCTTGATTTTATGCTGAATCAATAGTGAATAGACTGTTATCCCCATAGAAACCGAGGAAAGGAATGTAGAATCCACCTATAATAACTATTAATTTTCTTATCATAATNTGACAGATTTTATCTAAGAAGTTCCTTGATTTTATGCTGAATCAATAGTGAATAGACTGTTATCCCCATAGAAACCGAGGAAAGGAATGTAGAATCCACCTATAATAACTATTAATTTTCTTATCATAATTCCTTGCCTTTCAGCTCCTATCACATCCTCGGTTTCTCCAGACAAAATCACTTTATTATTCCATTCTATTGCAAAAGATTTTATATTTATTATTTATTTTTATTTCTTTTATTCCTTCTTTCCTGTCTTTGGATAATACTTTTATTGATTATTACTACTACCGGGGGATCACTCCTAAGGAAATAAACTCTTATCTTTGGCTAGTAGTGGTGAGTGGAGTGATCCCAAAGTTATTATTATTGCTTTTGTGGCTGAAGCTGGGTAAGGAACCAATTAAATTTCCTTTATTCTCATGTTGGCGCTACCCAGCTTCTCCTCTCGCATTATCCCTACCAACTTGGGCCTGAGACCCTTACCAAAGTGTTCTTACCCAACAAGAACCGCTGGTCTGTAATAACCTTCCCATACATTACTTTGTTATTAATAATTACCTGGCAAACAGACCAGCTGGTACACCTTTAGGAAGGGAATCATAATAAAATACCTTGAATGATTGGTTTCTTTGGTTCCTTACGGTGTAGAGACCCAAGATTTAATGAAGATTCCTGGACTGGCATGCTAAAAAACCAATGAATCCAAATAATTATCGGTTACAATAAGTGAGTTAAGGGTTAGACAGATGGGACAAGAGCCACGTAAGTAACCATTAATTCCCAGGATTTATACGGGTGTTGACTTACGAGAGGACATGGCTAATAAAATTATATATTTATATTGTGTTCCTTAGGTGGACCCTCCGTTACAGACCATGCATTTACAATCTTATCTTGCTAGTGATAAGGTCCCGCCTATATCAATGACTAGCAACCACGCTATCTTCCGTCTCTTCCTCTTTCCTCTACTCATAGGCGGGCCAGATACACCTTACCTTACCGTCAGTCTGCTATTCCTTACACGGCTTTCTTTAAAAACCTTTACTAAATTTCCTGTCATATCCCCTAAAAGAAGTAGAAAAGCCTAAGAAAAATAGGAAATTTAGGGTATTTATGGGGTCCCTTGTCCCTTACGGCCACCGTGTGTACACTAGGTGGATGATAAAATAATAAGAAATTAATGGTCAAGGGTCCGTCAGATTAACTCCTGTATCCTTCCTTTGGAGAGATAAAATCTGAATTATTCGTCATTAAGGTTCCTACAGAAGGTAATATTATCAAAATAATTCTGATTTTATGGTAGGGTTGTAAGGCCCACTACAATAGGATTAACAAAAGTAATTCCTAATTTGTAAGGTGTATCTGGGCTGTTTTCAATGGCTTTTGGTAGAGATTTCTCAGCCTCTTAGTGCCCAGATACAAGATAAAATTGAACTTATTGTATCCCCACCAAAGGAAGAACACATATTATTATTGAAGGTTTTACAATCATAAATAGGCTAGCGAGAGGTTACAGGTAATAATATTTGTATAATCTTAGGTAGCGACCGGTAAGGCACTGGAACCCTATTGGGTAACGAGAACATGGTAGCAGCGGATTAATAGACGGATAGACCAGTGAGTAAGAGAGACACGTGATCCTTGAGTTATAGTTGGACGGTCGACCCAGAGTTATCAATAGACGGATAGACCGGTTATCGCTAGGAACTCAAGAAGTTATTATAGAATGTTAACTCCAGATATAGAAAATGAAGAAAGGATTGACCGTATAACACTGGAAAAAGGCTTGGAAAAATAGGAATAAAATGTAAATATTATTAATTTTTTATTTATTATTGACAGTTTATTTATTATTAATTCATATATTTTCTGGGTTTCTCACTATCTGGGAAGGGCCTGACAGGAATTCTCCTATTGTAAGTAGTCTCGGAAGGTAATTTGTATTGATTTTATAGCCAATATCCAGCTTATGTTAATATTTTTGGATCTTAGTGTATTAACCCGCCGGTGCAGAGCCTTGTAAAGATTAAAAATAACATAATTTTCTTGGCTCTTAGGTTTCTTACAGGTCAGATAATAAATAAGAAATATAATAGTTTTTGAAGGGCTTGTAAGGTGACAGGGAAGGTAGAAATGACGGAGCAAGAGCCTCTGATAACAGGATTTTATTATTCTTGAATGGATTTTGTAGATTTATAATGGCTCTTGCCTCTCGGTAGCAGTAATGTCCAATCAGATAATAAATAAGAAATATTATTGACTTTTATTAGGCTCACGACAATACAAAATTATACTTTTATTGGGTGCTTCCGCCTCTGGTTCTCCTTAATAATCTGTACCGCCAGTCTGTCTAGCCACTAAAACTATAAAAATATTGACATTTCCATTCCATTATTAGGGATTCCGTGTCCTTAGAGGATAGAATATTCTTCCTTCTTTCCCTTTCCTAAAATCCATAATTTTAATATCTTTTCTTAGTTATATCCTGGGAATTTCCTTGACTAATCTCTTAATATAGGAATTTATTTGACTGAATCCTTAATGGTTCTTGGCAAACACCTCTCAGAATCCTCAGCTCCGCCACCTAAGACTTCTTTGGCATACCAAGCTTGACCTTAATCTACTAATAAAAGAAATAAAAAAGTCAAGCTTGGGGTTACCTCTCCGGTACAGGGAATGGGCTCTTGTCATAAGCTTTATTCCTGAGATTAACACTAAAAAATCAATAATTAATTCATTCCAATCGTCCATTTCTTCTTCCTGCCACGTAATCTTATTCTTGATCCAAATGGAAGGGCAAACATATAGTGTGGGAAGGTACTCCCGGGTCAACAGCTTTAATAAATATATGATTTGACCAAGAGTAAACCGCTAAGACACTATTAATTACCTTAAAATCCAAATATTGTTCTCTTAAGCGTTTCTATCTGTAAGGTCCTGTGTTCCATTCTCTTGCCTGCTAATGAGTGAAGAAGAGTCCAACATTCCTTTATAATCCTATATCTTGAGGGTCTGTTACCACGATGGCCTAGATTGTATCATCTTATGTATGAGCTACGCTAGCCAAGCCTTCTACCTTTCCTTCTTTACGGAGGCTTGGCTAACAGACCAATAAAAACACAACTATATATTTACTGGAGAACCCCTTGTAACTAATCATCCAATCCACACGATAACCAGAAAATGATAATAAAATATTGTTGAACGGGTTCTCTCGCCTTGGGTGTACCATAATAACCGGGGAATTCCTTAATAAAAGTGGAAATTTCTTAAGTTTTTGGGAGTGGGTATGAGTGGAAGATAAAAAGAATGAAGATAATAGAATTTCTAAGGGATTTTTAAGGATTTTATTGACTGGTATGCTTCCACAAGGTAATAATCCGTCTAACTTTAGGTCACAAACTCCAGCAGAAGATAGAATTGTGTTAGGATATAGGCGCTAGCCAGTGTGGGATAGGTGTAAAAGACAATAAATTTTGATTGTTAACGGGCTAGCGCTATGGTCCATCCACTAAAGGAAGGGGTAGAAAGAGGAAGAGCTATATCATTCCTAGTCTCCCGCTCACCCTTATATGCCATGTGCCATAGCATGTCGTTATGTCTTGCTCAATCATCCACCAGCATTGAATATCCATAGACAAAGGTCANAGGCGCTAGCCAGTGTGGGATAGGTGTAAAAGACAATAAATTTTGATTGTTAACGGGCTAGCGCTATGGTCCATCCACTAAAGGAAGGGGTAGAAAGAGGAAGAGCTATATCATTCCTAGTCTCCCGCTCACCTATGAGGAACCCATTGTAGTCTCTACGTCCAACCCTATATGCCAGGCAGGTTGTCCTTCTTGTGCTAGACTTATGGCTGTCCTCACCCTTCCTTCGTTCTTGGTAAGTCTGGAGGAGTGTTTGGAGCCTATGACCAGTCGTCTATCTTACATATCCTACCATCGGTTTCCATGAGTTTTAATGGNCTTGGTAAGTCTGGAGGAGTGTTTGGAGCCTATGACCAGTCGTCTATCTTACATATCCTACCATCGGTTTCCATGAGTTTTAATGGTTTATTTATGGGTTTTGGATGTGAGGGTTACTCTGGTACCAATACGCTGGCAATCTTAATGAAGAATTCAGTTTTATTTCCTAGTTTTTCTAGTTTTATATTGCCAGCGTACTAAGAGGGAAAGCATAGAGGAAAGAGAAAACCACTGGAAAGGATTAAAAAGTGTTCCTAGATTTGGACATGAAAGAAGGAATGCTGGTAAGCCACCAGACGAGCCTAGACGATAGGATTAACCAAATAATCTATTTTCTGACTTAGAAAGATAGAATCATAGGAAGTTAGTTTAAGGAATTTTATTATAGAATCATATTACCTGGAGACACGGGTTATTCCCCAAAAGTAATCTTCATTGTGCTAGAACCCGTGTTTCCCAGTAATTTTNATTAAGGAATTTTATTATAGAATCATATTACCTGGAGACACGGGTTATTCCCCAAAAGTAATCTTCATTGTGCTAGAACCCGTGTTTCCCAGTAATTTTAATAATATTTTCTGTGTATAATCAATAATTTCTTACTAGCGTTACCCTTAATTCTGAATTCATTTTTATATCTTCTAGTTGTCTTTATGATGGTGCATTCTTTGTCTCTTATCTAATTTATTTTATATTTTTACTTATAATATCCTATATGTTTTGGGTAACGCAGTCCCTGTTAGGTAATAGCTGTAATCAATGATTCAATCCTGTGAGTTGGACTCTTATCCGCCGTAGGTAAGACGCTTGTAACCCNTAATCAATGATTCAATCCTGTGAGTTGGACTCTTATCCGCCGTAGGTAAGACGCTTGTAACCCAGTCCCTTGGTCGACAGTTCCTTCCCCGGTATGGACCAATAAAAGATTATTATTTTCTTAATTATTTCCTGATCTTATAGGTGTCAAAGGTTGACTCGGTTCAGGTCGTAAGGGTAAGAGCCTCCAGAATCTCAGAAACCTTTCAGTCTGATGGTGTCCCAAGATGTTACCGCTCCCGCTGTCGCTACCCAAGTAAGACCATAAAAATCTTAACACAATTAACATAAGAAAATCAATAATATATAATTTATTTTTACTAAGACAAGAAGAATATTCCATAAAAGCACAAAATAATCAGTAATTATATGTTGGAATCGTATTATCTGGTCAAAGAATTTCTAATAATATTATGTGTTTAAAGGCATTACTAATACAAAATGAAACTAATGAAATTCTTTGGCATCGGGTAAGCTCTCCTTCCACACATGGGCCACCGGCCGGTACAATAACCACAAAATCACTTAAAATTTAGTATCCCAATAAAGGAAATAAAGTGTAAACCGTGTATTGTGGAAGGGTAAGACAGATAATCCTGTGACACTAATGAACCTAAAGACAATATCCTGTAAACCCAGGTACCAGAACTAAGAAAGGAGACAGATAACCGGCTTACACCTTAGAATCACCTCCAAATCCCTGAAAATCTTATAATCATGAAATTAATAATGTATTTTGGAGGGGATTCATTGGAGGAAGATGAGTGGGTAGCGAAGCGGAACCCTCTTAGGTAAGCCGGTAATAAGCATACAATAAAAACACATTAAAAATACAATTCTATCTAGCGGTATAGTGAGGAAGAGATTATAAAAGTTGAGGGTTAGTGGAAGATACTAAAGTTAATTTTATTGACATCATATCCTACGCAATNATTCTATCTAGCGGTATAGTGAGGAAGAGATTATAAAAGTTGAGGGTTAGTGGAAGATACTAAAGTTAATTTTATTGACATCATATCCTACGCAATACCAACCAACTACAAATCATTCATTAATAATTCCTTGGCTAACGGTATCTAGGTTCATCCTTCCACTAACCGATGCCAACTATTGATTATTACTCGTTCAACCTACTGATTCCGCCAGGAGGTGAGACCTCTTNCAAATCATTCATTAATAATTCCTTGGCTAACGGTATCTAGGTTCATCCTTCCACTAACCGATGCCAACTATTGATTATTACTCGTTCAACCTACTGATTCCGCCAGGAGGTGAGACCTCTTAGATAAAGCTGGACACTAGTAACCAGATCAATCCTAATGAACCCACTGTAACCATTATAATTCCGTGTCAATAGCCTTACCAACATAGGATTCTAAGATTCATTGTAAGCTTTTGGATTCATGTTCTCCCTTCTCGCTAGGTAAATCTAGAGTTCTTACACCTTAAAATTCTGGAAATATACTGTCGGATACCAAGAAAATCTCTTATTTTTCTTGTTTTTTAGGGTATTATATTTCCTGAGATTTTTAAGGATAACAAACTAGAGAGATGGAGTGCGTGAGGAAGAGATTATTAGTAAGAAATAATTAAGAAATTTTATGTTAATATTATTCTCTTGGGTCTCTTATAAATCTATTATCATTTTTGTCTTTATGTTAATAATGCTTTCTATAAAACTCTTCACTATTTATTAATACAGAATTATTATTTTATTATCTGTATCTATTGGTATTTTGGAAATCATTACATTTAGAAGTTACATCAGATTTATTTTGTTTTCTTATTAATACTCACCATTTATTAATCTTTGCTCTTATTATAATTCTATTTATCTTTACAGGATTTAATATTTATTGTTGGACTGGAATTTACTTCTCATAGAATTATTTTCTTATATTATTTCATCTTAATTTTGGATTAATTTATAGTTTTCATATTTGGTCTAGAGATTTATTAAGAGAATTCACTAAAAAATATGAAGTCTTATTAATAATCTTTTTTCTTCTTTTTGGGGGTTTTCTAGTTTCTGAAGCTCTATTATTTGTATCCTTCTTTTGGACATCTTTTCATTTATTATCTTCTCCAACGGCTGGGATGTGGCTGTGGGAAGCTTTCTATCTGGAGGATCCTTGTGAATTAACTTTTGCTAATACACTTCTTTTATCAAATGCTGCTATATCTTTAGGAAATGCTTTTATTAATTTAGAAATTTCATCAGAATATATTATTTTCTTCACTTTATGGTCATTCTTTTTGTCTTCTCTTTTTATTAGTTTGCAGATTAAAGAATTTCGCATTCTCGCATTATCAATTAATGATTCACTTTATAGTTCTCTTTTCTTTTTTCTTACAGGATTACATTTCTTTCATCTATCTATTGGTCTTATTCTTCTAATTTATTTCTATTATGTGGGTTTCTTTGTTTACTTTATGCTTTCATGGACTTCTTTTAATAAAATATGATTGGAAATTATTGGTATTTTCTAGGAGTTTCTCGGGTAATAATCTCTTGCAATCCTATCTTCTGTTTCCCCTTTCTGGCCTATGATCACATTAATAATCCCTTAGAAATCCTTATTAAAAACCATTAGATCTTATAGTTGATAAAGGCAGGAATTCTAATATTAATAATTACAGGATTCATAAAGAAAGTCTATTGTACAAAGAAATCTCATAAAATAATACAAATATAATAAAAATATTAAGTTTATAGATGTAGGACCAAAGAAACCATAAAAATATAGAAATTTAATATTAGTTTTTGCTAATTCATTAGGTTTCTTTGGGTTTATTTTGTTAATTTCAGTGTTTTCATTGGTTTCTTGGCCGAAGGCTTGCATGAAATCATAAAAGAATTGTATTTTTAAAGCCTTCGGGCCCTCGTGTTACTCGGTTAATCCTATACTTTTATAATACTTTTTATTTATTATCAGTTTATATTTATTGATGCTTCTTTGTAGGTGGGATAACAGCCAATCCTATATTTTTGGGTTATTATTGGCTCTTATGCCCCGGGAGTGAAGGACCTTGCCAATGAATCCTCATATTTTATTTATAATAATGCTGCGTCAAGGTCCTTCAACCGGATTATGCATGGGCAAGGAACCCTATAAATACACATAAAATAATAAAAATATTGTATTTTNTATTTATAATAATGCTGCGTCAAGGTCCTTCAACCGGATTATGCATGGGCAAGGAACCCTATAAATACACATAAAATAATAAAAATATTGTATTTTTAGTAGGGATTATTAGGGTTCCTTGGGGCGTATAAGTGACTCGGCCACGGCCTACTAGAAGCTTCTTTATGGGCCTCCTACGCAAGAAAGATTTGGGCCGCTGGAGGCTAGGGAACGTATACACCAAAAGCCTTTAAAAATCAATAAAACTTATTATTTTTACTATAGAATTTTTCCGAAAACCGAATATCATTCGATAAGGAGGCTATATAAACAGAATTAGTCCCGCTCTAGCCGTGTAAAGAAGAAAGTTGACTCAGAGGCTTGTGGAAGCTCTTAGAATCACATCCGAGTACTAGTCTATAAAGGAGAAAGTGGAAAATGTAGATTAATTAGAAGATAAACCCTAGGAGTGAAGCCTGATGGTAACCCNTCTTGCAGTATGCAAATCTGGACAGGCTCTACAGCACTAGCAGCGAGGCTCGAACACGGGTGGACACTTGGGAATTGGAACTGACCGGAAGTTCGCAAAGAAGCAAGATATTCAAGACATCAATACCAGTTTCATGGCACATTGTTGCAACATTTTCGCATTTCCAACCTTTCCCAACCAATAACCAATGTTTGAGTTTTTTGAGGACTCCGGTGACCGGCCAGGTCAGTGGGCAGCCTAGATTTGTAGCTCCAGTTCTATCAAGTGACAATCTGTGAGTGCGCACAATCGTTGGCCAAGGTATGTGGTCATTCAGGACACCAGCTTCTCATCTGAGACTGCCAACTTTCCTGGGAGCGAGGACCTTCACTGAGTCAGCCTGCTTTGGAAGCACAAGCATTAGACATTGTTTTTGTTTGTAGAGACAATGATGGTCTATATTTGTTTATTTTTATTAGAAGATAAACCCTAGGAGTGAAGCCTGATGGTAACCCAAAGACAGATAAGAAAGTTAATAATTTTTGATATTTATGCAGGCTTCCCTGGTTTGTACGGTTAGGCTGGGCCATGGACCCTTATAGATGGATGATTATTGTTGCTAGACCCAGCTGTAGCAGGGTCTTTTGCCTCATATACTTGGAATGGAGATACAGATAATAAAATATTGACTTTTTATTGGCTTACTTAATACGGGATTCTAGTGCATGGCCTTAGAATTCTTAATAAAATTCCATTCTTTGTAGGTCTTCCCAGGTGTTCTCAGGGTGAAAGGATTAAAAATAACAAAATAAACCAGTGGAAGGATAATTAAGAGATTTTACAGTGTATCTTGGCAGGCGGGGACTAGTAAATACATAATTAAGAGATTTATTTGGCTCTTCTACTACCTTCCCCGCCTATGATCATGAGGGTTGATTGAAGGTAAAAGTGTATTGATGGTAGGGAACCGGCAAGGATTGGTCCATTGAAGGTAAGATTTGGTTTAATCGTGTCTTACAGTCTTATCCCTCCCTTCGTAACCACTCCTCCTAAGAATGAAGCCAAGATGAAGGAAAGGTAGGACAGGAGGAGTGGGAGGAGGGGTGTACGGGCGAGAGCGAGATTACAGCATAAAATATAATATTTTTCTNATGAAGCCAAGATGAAGGAAAGGTAGGACAGGAGGAGTGGGAGGAGGGGTGTACGGGCGAGAGCGAGATTACAGCATAAAATATAATATTTTTCTGTGACTTTCTTGTGTCCTAGCCCATACCGTGGTCAACCTTGCTAACCTTCTTGTAATAGCCGGGTACTCCCAATAAAGAATTGTGTCAATAATAATCTTTTATCTACTAATAATCCCTTATATTTTCCAGAGATTACTATAGATTTCCTAAGATTAAAGGGATTTATGATGGGATTATATGGTGGCTTGGCCCTTAAGAGAGTAATTTTCTTATATTTTTACCTTTATGCTTCCATTTCTGAGTTCTTGGCATACAAAAAAACCAATGAATTCTCTTATAAATGGGCTTATGGAGGTGATGCTAGAGAGAGTGTACTAGTCCCATAATATGATTCAATAATAACTTTCCTTTACTGTATTCTACCTTTAAAGACGATTCCATATCCTTCAATAAGATTATACCTTTTACCCTTACCAACCCTCGCTACCTTCATGTTCAATCAATTATTTAGAAGATTTATTACCGGGTTACCACTCTTTTTCCTAAGATTAATAGGTGTATACTGGGTAACCCGGTTAATAAATATATGATTGTGGAGGTCCCGGATGACGAGATTTAACCTAAGATAATACCTTCCGGGACCTAATAAATCTAGAATTTATATTGTTAGTAACCAGTCATCCATATAGAAGAACTCAGAAACTTACCAATAGGACTTCCTTCTATAAACTCTTGACTAATAATCCCTCCAGATCTACCGAGAATAAAGCTTAATCTTTAATAAATATGAGGGGAATCTCGCTGTAGAAACGGTTATTAATAAAAAGATTCCACACGATTCCTCTCTTCTTTCTATGGGTTATCCCGCTATAATTATTTGGATTCATTGGGTGAGCGGGATAAAAGAAGATAAATAATTGACCTTGGACCATTCTATTATCCTTTGTCCCTAACTATCCCGAGTCAATAATATCAACCGTCATTCCTTTATGGTACCCTCCTCTGTTTCTCTTTCTACGCTATATTTGCTAGTTATAATCTCATATTTTATTTCTATTTTCTTGACATTATCCTGATTCATTTCCTGCCATGTACCCAGAATTAACATTATTTTCTTAATTGTATCTTATTATCTTCTTCTGGTTCTCTCTCTTGGCAGCAGGAAATCTACTAGAAAATTCTATTATTTTTACCGATCGGCTGTGGCTAGACTCTCTTCCGGGATCAACTTTCTATTTCCTGGCCTTCTTTCTCTAGATTTATCTTCCCGTAACTAGGCTGTACCTACAATCCTTAATTATTAAATAAATTCCTGCTACAAGTGACGGGTCACAATCATAAGAGCTTCCAAGATTCCAACATTAACCGTTTACACACCAAAGAATCTAGGAATTTCCTCCTTGCATCTTCCTTTACCACCTATAGATTCACCATTCATTCTAGATTCTTTGACTTGGACATTTATAATCCTATCTTAGTGAAAATCTTATTATATTTCTACTTTATGGTCTCTTGTCTATAGGATTTATGGGTTTATTTGTATAAGAATTTCATGGTTTTGGGAGTTATTACACCCAACACGAGACCCCATAAATCCATTATTTTTAAAGATTTCTGCGCCGGNTTTCATTGATTATTTCCTATATTATTTCTATTATTACTGGTTTATTGGTAATTATTTGTTGAATCATGAGTTAATAAGACGGAAGGGCCTAAGGGTTGGTTCTTATGGACGGATAAGAGGCTTGTAAGGTAGCCGCATGACCCTCAGATACTACTTCCCTTACAATCTTCTAGCGACTTTATGATTACTGATTGGGCTGTGGGTGTACCAGAAACTCAAAAATAATAAGATTAAAAAGTGTAATTCTTTGACTTTTAACCGGCTAACCGAGGAATCAACCGTCAGTTTACACCTCAAGAATCTTGTCCGACTACTAGTGTCTACCTTAGATTACCTCGTCATACCGGTAAGAAACCTAGGAAAAGAGAGTGGTGGGGCTCCTAATAAGATCAAGCATAAGATCATACAATATTAAACCTTTCATTTTTTATAGAATCATACAATTAGTAATCCTTCAGTCGTTTCAGCTATTTAATTAGAAGATTTATTACGTGGTGTGGCCTATTGGTGGTGCAAGATTTCCATGAGATTAATGGAGGTAAGAACCCAAAATGAAGCATTCTATGATAGGATTCGACAGACGGTTTACTGCCAAGTTAGTGCATAGATGGTAGAGGTAGAGCATAGAACACAGTACCATAAAATAAATCTTATCCTTCAGTCACAGGGCAGGCGTAATTCCAGGTAATAAATTCCAAGTTTTTTAATAGATAAATCCAGGTAAGAGGAATAGAAAAGTCCTTGCAAGCCAAGTAAATTCCTGCATGATAGGGGACCAAAAATACAATAAATTTTATTTATTATCTGGTGTTTTAGCGGTTAGACAGGGTTATGGAGGGATTCTGTGGTTATCTTTCTTACTGGTGACTAGGGATTACTTATAAAATCACAATTCCGTCTCTTATTATTTATATTATTAATCTTGCATTTACAGTGATTCCAACATGAGGATAGCGGGTCTTACCTCTTCTCCATAAGACTTCTTAATAATAATACCCGGTTTACCCAGATAATGCTTTACCAAACCTTGCAAGTGAGTTCTATCGGCGGATACTGTTGCTCCAGACTAGATGTCCAAGCATAATCAGCTCCCAACTTTGACACTAGAACGGACCACAACCCAAGGATATAGCGCCCTCGCGTAGCGAGAGAGAGGCAAGATGAACACGGGAGCGGTGGCGGATACGGTGGAAGGACAAGAGACCCCATAAATCCATTTATTTTAAAGATTTCTGCGCCGGCCTGCTTTCCTTAGGTTGTTTCAGTGATTGGTAGCCGGCGGATTAACACCAATAATTACCTACATTCGGCTACCAATATTATGACAGGCAACACAAGGACCCGGCCATAAGATAATACAATAAAATCCCTTAAATCTAGAGCAGGAAAGTGGAAACCTTTAGGCCCGGGACCGTCTCTCTAACACCAAAACCAATATATTTTTAATGGATCTTTCCAAAATGAATCCCGCCAGGGTACCAATAATAACCAATAAAGTTAGTAAAATCTCCTCCAAATCAACCATCTCTTGGCAAATTCCGTCTCTAGGACAAGCCACCATTAATTCTAAAGTTCCATTTTATTCTGTTTTTCCTTTGTTTATACACCTAGAGACGGTTGAATTTATTGGATTTATACTATTATTACGGATTATTTAGAGGCTTACAAGGTCCAAGATAATATCCTTTTTACCTTCTGTGGCGGCGTACTTGGAGATTAAAGTTTACAGGATTCTTATTGGCCATTCAAGGATTTTCAGTCTTAGGATTAGATGCAGCTCCAGATTCACTTTCTTACGGGTTTCTCCTTCCTGGTCTTTCCATTGATCCTTTCACCCTTTGTGGCCAGCTTACAACCATTATTTTCCTAATCTTTTCCACCATTCTTTACGCAGGCTGGCCACCCATGATGTGAGGATATGCTGGCGCAGCCCGGGGAGCGAGATGAGTGCGGATACGGCCAATCAGTGGTCACTCTTGTCGACNGCTTACAACCATTATTTTCCTAATCTTTTCCACCATTCTTTACGCAGGCTGGCCACCCATGATGTGAGGATATGCTGGCGCAGCCCGGGGAGCGAGATGAGTGCGGATACGGCCAATCAGTGGTCACTCTTGTCGACAGAATTCCTCGGTTTACTTGGTGAGACCTATACCCGGCTGTCAGTTTCCAGGATTGACCTTACCTCACTAACCGTGTCATCCCTTCTTCCTTCCGGCCGGAGGCCCCCGAATGATCACTAAAAAATGAAAATTAATTACGGGATTTAAGGGATTAGTGTGGGGGCCCCGGGTCATCTATCCGGCCTTACTAGTGATTACCTCTCTTACCACCCTTGGGTTACTATAATAAAAATATGATGGATTCTCTTTCCCAAGGGTGATTATCAATAAAATTCTATGATTGTAAGCTTCCGGTAAGGGGCCCCTCCACTGACGAGGGCCAAGATACATAAGAAGAACACAAAGAAATACAAATAAAATATGAATTATTAAGGGATTTTAAGGGAATGACCCACCCACAAGAAGATAGAAAAGATAGAAAGATTTTGAAGGGATTTTAGGTAGGGTGGGTCATTGGTAAGAGGCGGTTCCTCCTTCATCTTCTCCCCGCCACCGCAATTGGGTCCGGCTACGCCACCGCAAGAGGGTACCACTACGTTACCATCACGCAAGAAATCTATTTTATTTATAATGTGGCGGGACGTAGCTAGGGCCCTTACAAGGAATGAAGGAGAAACCGGTGAACGGGAGGACAGGATGTACCCGCTACCCAATTTACACACCATCCTGCACTCATATCCAACACACGGCGGCTGTAAGGTTAGGAAAGGTCCTAAGGTAGCAAAATTCCTTGACAGGTAAGTTCCGTCCAGCATGAGCGGTGTAAGGACTTCCTCACTGTCACTAGCCTCGTCTCTCAGAAATTGAGTCATCCTTGATTACGAGGAAGCCAACGGCCTGACAATAAGACCCTGAGCACCAGTTTTCTCTCTTATTTTTAATACATTTTTAGTTATCTTACTGTCGTTTACCTTAATAATACCTTATAATATTGTACCAGAGCTTATAGACCAATTAAACCTGGCATATCTAACCTCAAGATTCACTAGTTATTACTAAAGGTTTCAACTTTATATTGATTCATTCTTGGATGATCTTTCCAGCGGTTTAAAGGAGAAATAGATTGTAAGCTTATGCCAAAGAAGTCCAATAAAAATCATAAAATCTTATATTTTTTATTGTCTTCTTTGTTGGGCATTAACCGTCAATCCATAGGACCAAAAGACTTCTATAAATGCAATTATAACAGGATAAGATTCTCAGATTTTTAAGCTGAATTATTACTGAAGTCTTCTACGTACAAAAGCTTCTATAAAATAATAAGAGTTTATAATTGTAGGATATTGGAAGTTAATAGAAGCTTTTGGACACTCCATCCCTAAGAAATTACAATCTTTTCATTCTTTAAAGGCTCTTCCATCCATTCTGTGATTATTATTGTTATTAAAAACTGATCGCTGAGCCTACTAAGTGAAAGAAATTCCATTATTTTTGATTAATAAAGGCTCTCGCCCCTATGTTAGATCCTTTACTAAGTTTTTACTTTCGAATAATATCCAAAAATCAATTCTACCTTCACTTTCTATAGAAGGTCCTGCATACCGAGGAACAAGAGTTAGGACATCCAAATAAAGGAAAAAGATAGTAAATTGTAGGTAGACCAAGGAAATCTCAAGAGCTGAACATAAGGTTACCATAGATTTCAAGGATTATCTGTGAAGACTTTTAGGGATAACATGATAATAAATAAAAGAATTACCTAGCGGTTGAACGGCCGGATTATACTAAGAGTCAAGTGTTAGGATTCCGTGTACATGGGCCCCATAAATTCCAAGAAACCAAGGTAATCCTATAAAGAGTAAGCATAAAGTGAGACAAAATTGTTATTTTATTTGATGATTAATAGGTGTTCCACGGTTTGGAGGGATGAATATTTGGAGAAGATTATACAGATAATGCGTTACCAAGATGTCAACTACCTGTCATACACCATAATATTATCTGGTTTTCTTCTCTTATTTATGCATGCCCATGGAAGGATTAACCAGCAACCGTAGGCTCTAGACCAATGATTACCACGGATTATTCACTAACTTTATTGGTTGATTGAAGGTAAAGGAAGGTAATTCCCACTAAGATAATAGCATTTTCAATCAAATTTTATGTGTATTTTACAAAGAAACTATCAATTTAAGGTGTAACCCGTTAAGGTTATTGAACATGAGACCAGCTTGTGAGATTATTAGAAATGGATCCAGATGGAAGAGGAAATCACAGAAAAGATAAGAAAATAATGTGTTACTGGTGTTGTCCGCTGGCCGCCTAAAGAAGTGCCAGCGCTCGGTACAAATATGAGATTATAGATATTTTAGTGTTTATATTTCCTTTTGACTCAAGAATATTCTGGTTGCCTTCCTTGGGATAGCCGGATAAGTGTCATACCTTTATGGTCTAGTCTCTTGGCAGCCCTATCAAGCAAGGAATTTATTTATCTTACGTGCCTTATCCGGCTATCTTCTAATAATCAAAGTTACCGGAGGGTTGGTTTCTGGGAGGATTCATCTTGGTATAAGCTTTCCTTTTCCTAATATTATTAATCTTACAGTCATAGCGCTCACCAATGGAAGATAGAAGGTTTAATCATAAAGGAAATTATTGGTAATTATTGGTGAGCTCTTACTAAATAATCTGGAAAACTGGGAATAACTTATGGGTTTCTTAGTAATGGATAACAGATAATTAATTATTGAATCTTATGGTGACTTTTCTTATCCTACAATAGACAATATAAGTTATCTGAGTTTACCTGCAATCGATGGAAGCCCAGGCACTAAAGAATAAAGTTATTATAGATTTCCTAACTCACTGGGCTTCCCTCGTACAATCCTTTCCTCCTTTCACACTCTCAACCTCCTGTCACACCTTCCTCACTCACTTGTAAGCCCATCCACCTTATGTTTCTCCTCCCAATGTCATCCAAGAATCATTCACCCGTAAATAATCCAAAAAACCACTGCAAAAATCTTTGATATTTACGTTTACCAGATTATCTTGGTTGGGCGATAGTAAGGTTACGACAGGTTCCAATGAATCTAGGATGAGAGAATGGTGAGTGGAGTGATCATAGCCCCGCCAGTGCATAAAAGTCAATTAAATTTCTTGAGGATAGACTGGCGGGAGGCTTATGACAGGAATAAAGTTATTATAATTCTTATTGTTCTTACCGTCCTGTCGCCTCTGTTAACAGTCAACCACTAATAAATATAGGAATAAATAATCTTGTGTTAGGAAGTCCTTGAAGGTGACAGGGAGTGCCAAGAAGAACAAAAGTTTATAATTTTATGATCTATAGCTGGGTTTCAAGGACTTCCAAGACTCCCTACACCTTCATTTTCTTATTATCTTAAGGTTATTTCCTGATGAATCCACTAAGAAGCGTCTAACCTTCTATTCTCAAGAAAGAGGACACGGTATCCCAATTATCTACAAAATATCTGATTTTAAAGACAAATATTATAGAGTTTTTGGTACAGATAACACGATTAATCCAGATAATTTGTTTAGAGTTTTACAGACAAGATGCGTAACGGCTAGTAAGCCACGTAAGAGATGAAAGAAGAATTGGAGATTATTAGTAATTCCAGGTAAAATATATATAAATTTAATGTTTTAATGAGCTCTTCTAGCATAATCCGCCAGGCCCGTGAGTTACAATAATACCCTTTTCTCCTACAAACTACTGTAATCTTAGAATTACTTTCATGATTTTATTAACCGGTAAGGCCCTAGAAGAGAGAATCCGAGGCATACAGATTAATCCTTACATCCGTTACCCAATAGGTTTGGACAATAGACATTACAGATTTATTAAGGGATTTTATGAGTACACACCAGTTATAATCACTAAAATACTAAAATTATTATACATTTTATGTTATTTTATAGGAATTTTAGAGATGGAAATGCTGGAGTCTACATGGATGGGAGAGTTACAAGGGGTTCTACCTTTAAATCCTATATATATTTTATGAGTTCCTTCCTACAATCTACTGTCAATTCTTAATCTTGGACAGCCTTTGCTAACGATAACAGCATCTTGGCCTCCTAAGAATCCTATAAAAATATATTAGTTTCTTAGTTATTCCCCTTAAAACCATTCCAAGATTCATAATGAAAGTAGAAAAGAGTGAAGGATNCTACAATCTACTGTCAATTCTTAATCTTGGACAGCCTTTGCTAACGATAACAGCATCTTGGCCTCCTAAGAATCCTATAAAAATATATTAGTTTCTTAGTTATTCCCCCTTAAAACCATTCCAAGATTCATAATGAAAGTAGAAAAGAGTGAAGGATTTTAGAGATAACTAGCGAGCCAAGGGCAAGCGCAGGAGGTGAAAGTACAAATAAAATGACGGTTATAGTAAAAATAATATTATATTTTCATTCCATTTATTGGTTTATTAACTGCCAATATTCTAATTCTTTCTTGAGATTATATGGTGATTACTAGACAAAATCCTTGGTACCAGACCCTTAAGATAGCAAAGAATTGAATCAAAAGCCGGATAATGTGTGGGAAGGGTCTCGGCCGGTAAAATCTATATTAAATCCACAAGAATGCCTTCATTATTAATATAAAACTTTAAGTTATTTTATAGTAACCGATGGCAGGGAAACACATTAATAATCATAAAATCTTGTTAATATAGTGGGCCAACCTACCTACATCAGCTATAGAATTACAATCTTTTCTATCTTTTGGACAAGATTAACTCTAGATTGACCCGCTCGTGAGTTCTTCTGGTCGTAAACGGTCCTTCCGCGGCTAAACACACGATAGAAACGAGCCATCGGTAGGAATAATGAGTGTAAGACCCTACAATTAATAATAAATGTACAATATTATAAAGATAAATCCTAAGAAATCTCAACCAAATGACCACTCCATCCCTCCAGCCCTAGAAGCAGAGGAAGCCTTACAAGCCTTATAACTGCAAGATATTGTAAGACTTAATATTTGATCTGGAGGGATGGGGAGGGTACAAGATAGAATGAAAAGATTGGGCATGGGCGATTACAAGATTAATAACTGTAAAATCTTCTTCAGGAAAATAAGACATTAAAACTCTTATATTTTTTATTACTAATGAAATCTCATTTACAATCATATCCTTGTCCTCTGATCATAAATTATTTTTGGAATCTTGGTTTTTTATTAGGGATTACTATTTTATTACAAATTATATCTGGAATCTTCTTAGGTTTACATTATACATCAGATATTAATTCAGCATATTTTAGTATTTTCTTTATTATTAGAGAAATATATTATGGATGGTGTTTACGTTATCTTCATTCTAATGGTTCATCATTTGTCTTTCTTTTTATATTTCTACATCTTGGAAGAGCTATATCTTATGGTTCATATTTTTATAATCCAAATACTTGGTTTTCTGGAATTATTATTATTTTCTTCTTGATGGGAACAGCATTTATGGGTTATGTGTTACCTTTAGGACAAATGAGTTTATGGGGGGTTACAGTAATTACAAATTTATTATCTGCATTTCCATCTTTAATAGAATGGCTTTGTGGAGGACATTACATTTACAATCCTACATTTAAGAGGTTCTTTGTCTTTCATTTTCTATTTCCATTTCTTCTTTGTGGTTTTCTTCTTTATCATATTTTTAATCTACATTTTCTATCTTCTAATAATCCTTTAAGGAATTCCACTAATAATAAAATAGCATTTTTGCCTTTCATTATTAGTAAAGATTTCTATGGAATGATATTAATTTCCTATCTATATCTTCTTCAGATTCATTTTGGATTCTCTTCTTTCTCACATCCAGATAATGCATTGGAAGCTTGTGGATTACTTACACCTTTACACATTGTACCTGAATGGTATTTTCTATGCCAATATGCTATGTTAAAAGCTGTACCCAATAAAAATGCAGGATTCATTGTCTTACTAACTTCTATCTTTGTATTATTTTATTTTATGAGAAGTCTTTCAATATCTTTCTATTTTATCGTGTGGGTAAGCTCTAGATTTAATAGTTTCTTTGTAATTCTTTGGTTTTTAGTTTTCATATCCTTAATTTGGATAGGTGGTCAATTTCCTGTCGACAACTTTCTATCTTATGGTCGTATCNAAACTCTTATATTTTTTATTACTAATGAAATCTCATTTACAATCATATCCTTGTCCTCTGATCATAAATTATTTTTGGAATCTTGGTTTTTTATTAGGGATTACTATTTTATTACAAATTATATCTGGAATCTTCTTAGGTTTACATTATACATCAGATATTAATTCAGCATATTTTAGTATTTTCTTTATTATTAGAGAAATATATTATGGATGGTGTTTACGTTATCTTCATTCTAATGGTTCATCATTTGTCTTTCTTTTTATATTTCTACATCTTGGAAGAGCTATATCTTATGGTTCATATTTTTATAATCCAAATACTTGGTTTTCTGGAATTATTATTATTTTCTTCTTGATGGGAACAGCATTTATGGGTTATGTGTTACCTTTAGGACAAATGAGTTTATGGGGGGTTACAGTAATTACAAATTTATTATCTGCATTTCCATCTTTAATAGAATGGCTTTGTGGAGGACATTACATTTACAATCCTACATTTAAGAGGTTCTTTGTCTTTCATTTTCTATTTCCATTTCTTCTTTGTGGTTTTCTTCTTTATCATATTTTTAATCTACATTTTCTATCTTCTAATAATCCTTTAAGGAATTCCACTAATAATAAAATAGCATTTTTGCCTTTCATTATTAGTAAAGATTTCTATGGAATGATATTAATTTCCTATCTATATCTTCTTCAGATTCATTTTGGATTCTCTTCTTTCTCACATCCAGATAATGCATTGGAAGCTTGTGGATTACTTACACCTTTACACATTGTACCTGAATGGTATTTTCTATGCCAATATGCTATGTTAAAAGCTGTACCCAATAAAAATGCAGGATTCATTGTCTTACTAACTTCTATCTTTGTATTATTTTATTTTATGAGAAGTCTTTCAATATCTTTCTATTTTATCGTGTGGGTAAGCTCTAGATTTAATAGTTTCTTTGTAATTCTTTGGTTTTTAGTTTTCATATCCTTAATTTGGATAGGTGGTCAATTTCCTGTCGACAACTTTCTATCTTATGGTCGTATCTTGACATTATATTATTATTATTTTCTTATCTGTATCTTATTATCTTAGGGGGGCTTTGGTGGGTTCCACTGCGCTACGCTCCGCTACGCGTCTCTTTCTCTTACACTAAGCACCAAAGCCCCCCTAGCACAAGACCCCCTGTAATAACTAATAATTTTCTATTTTCATTTCCTTGTTTGCCCGGGAATTAATAATGAATTATATGCTGCATCTAGTGGATTAAGGGTCACTCCAAGTTAGTTAGGTGGGATAGAAGGCTTCCTTGCAAGTAAGTCTCAACAAAAGAATCCCAAAGGAAGAAGGAAGGTAATGTGAGGCAAGGATGAGTGACCCAGTTGTGACGCTTATTACTAATGCTGGGTCACCCTTATCTAGTGTAAATCCTGTAGAAATAACTCCTAAAAACTTAATACTTTTATAATTTTATTAGAGGATTTACTAGAGAATACTAGTGCCTGGAGTTGAGGATTTTANCACCCTTATCTAGTGTAAATCCTGTAGAAATAACTCCTAAAAACTTAATACTTTTATAATTTTATTAGAGGATTTACTAGAGAATACTAGTGCCTGGAGTTGAGGATTTTACGGATTAATCTTGTAATTTCTTGTTTTATGAGAGAAAAATGGACCTGAAGATAAGATTAGGATGCGAGGCGGAATGGTAAGATGAAAGAACTGGTGTGTAAAGTCTAAGAACAAGATGAGTCACAAGGTAATNGTATTTTACGGATTAATCTTGTAATTTCTTGTTTTATGAGAGAAAAATGGACCTGAAGATAAGATTAGGATGCGAGGCGGAATGGTAAGATGAAAGAACTGGTGTGTAAAGTCTAAGAACAAGATGAGTCACAAGGTAATTCCATAATGATTCCATAGAAGATTTTACAATATTAATAAGGCTTTTGGCCGAGACATGAATGGCAAATAGATTGGGTGAATGAAACTCATGAAAGACAGAATACCGCATAATGTCAATTAATTATAGATTTACTGTATTTGCCCTTAGAAACGATTCCAAATAAATAATTAGTGATTCTTATTGGCAGGAAGATATAATGGATAGTAATGTTAGGCCCATACCAACCTGAGGATATAATCCCTTGCTTGCTTGGTATGGGTGACGAAAAGATACAATCTTATTAGGGCCACGCCAGACGGAATAATCAATAGTCTTTGACTTTATAATCTGCCTTTCCATTTACTACCGTCGGGCGTGGACTAGGAGTTACAAGATAAAGATAATGAGAATAATGGGCCTTTCACCCTAATAACAAGCACCTGATTCACTGGTAAAAGGCCACTAAAAATACAATTAATTATAATATTTCCTTTGTTTCCAGCCACTCATTTACCATAAGATATGACAAAGAAACTAACAAAATACATTAAAAAATAATAATTAATTAAAAGTTTTATGAGATTATTAATACCGCCACAACAAGTTACTCCAAACTAATGAATCCACACCACCTCGTCTATCAACCAATCATTAATTACTTATATGTTCTGGTAGGGTGGTCACCCCGCCATATTATTCTGTTTTATTTTANTCCATTTACTACCGTCGGGCGTGGACTAGGAGTTACAAGATAAAGATAATGAGAATAATGGGCCTTTCACCCTAATAACAAGCACCTGATTCACTGGTAAAAGGCCACTAAAAATACAATTAATTATAATATTTCCTTTGTTTCCAGCCACTCATTTACCATAAGATATGACAAAGAAACTAACAAAATACATTAAAAAATATAATTAATTAAAAGTTTTATGAGATTATTAATCCCGCCACAACAAGTTCTCCAAATATGAATCCACACCACCTCGTCTATCAACCAATCATTAATTCTTATATGTTCTGGTAGGGTGTCACCCCGCATATTATTCTGTTTTATTTTATTATTTCTGGTCTTCTGGTTTCCTCTCATCATTATATCTTCCAGTATTCTCCGGTTGCAAGTGATCATTCATTATGGATTCTGTACGTGAAGGTAGCCAGGATATGTAGGATAGGTAGACTAGGACAATAAGAAACCCCAGAAAATATCATAAAATGAGAATTAATTGACAAGAGATTGTAAGACCTTTAATCCTTATAAGAACCAATATGATGAGTGATGATAATATTAATAATATATTTATAAATTGAATCCACTGGTGAAGGATATTATAGAAATAATTGTATTTTTAGGGGATTATGACTCCAGATACACCAGTGGGTAACCCATAACAATTAAAAGATTTAACCCTCATAAGACTGGTCTGTGGGTGGACTCTCTTCTACCAATAATATTCTCTTTTCTTTGATATTATGCTTACCACCAATAAGCATCCATTCATCCCGCCTAACCGTTAACACAGAATTAATATTATTTTGTACGTATTTTTCTTATTTGTACCTTCTTTACCGTGCCTTCTGTCTCTGCCGAGGGTGTAACTNCACAGAATTAATATTATTTTGTACGTATTTTTCTTATTTGTACCTTCTTTACCGTGCCTTCTGTCTCTGCCGAGGGTGTAACTAAGAAGATTAACCATAAAATTTATAAATATTTTTGTTATTATTGGCCCTCGGCAGTGTATTCCCAAGTTATTTTGATTATATTTTTAATATTATTATCAGTTATTAATCTTGTTCCCAGTCTGTATGCCCTTATAATAACAATATATTTTGGATTTCTTTGGTTTTATTACCTTTCCAGTTTGTTAAGCCTCAATAAAGTCAACCGGTGAATCCAATCTCTCAAAAGAAAATCCTGGTAATCTTAGATAAATCCAGCTAGAGAGAATGAAAGTCCAATGGAAACCGTCCATAAACACAAGAAGGGTGAAGATAATAAGCTCCTGCACTCGTCCGCTGGCACTTTCCTACAATCGATAAGCCCTCGTGATGGACCAGCGGACGTACCAGAGAAGACAATAGAATTACCAAAATTCTTGAACTTTTATGATTATTATTGTCCGAGCCGTGTCCCAATCGATAGGATCCCAAGGAGTCCCTACCGGGCCAGGCAATCTAAGGTGGAAAACTTCCTAACTTTGGAGTCACTTTCTAGGCCTGGCATANATGAAAGAACAATAAAATTCCTAACTTTGGAGTCACTTTCTAGGCCTGGCATACATAAAAAACCAATTAAAAAGTAAATTTTATGGATATTATTGATGATGAGCCAGTTATTCTAAAAACCCTGAGAGATGAAACACTGAAAGGCCTTTGATTGCATGATGATCTTGTCCAGTTTTATCTTAATATCTGATGGACGGAGTTACCAAGCTTATTATCTTGGACTATTATCAATCTTTTGCTTCCTAACTTTACTGTATGGTCCCTTCTAGAGACGGAAAATAGCCTAAAAAATCAGATAATTCCCGGTCACTGCCAGGCTAGAGTCAAGAGTTTTATAGAAAGATAAGGTCAAACCAAATGGAATGGCCANCTAACTTTACTGTATGGTCCCTTCTAGAGACGGAAAATAGCCTAAAAAATCAGATAATTCCCGGTCACTGCCAGGCTAGAGTCAAGAGTTTTATAGAAAGATAAGGTCAAACCAAATGGAATGGCCACTACAGAATTTTATTTTGTATACTCTCCAGAAAGAATTCTATTGAAGATTTATAAAGGTTTGTCTCAGTGGATCGCTTATTGCTTACGGTCGTATCCTATCTTCAAGTGCCAAGATTTCCTTGATTTTATGCTTGGTAATGCCTTGCGTAACGGTTTGTCCTTGAATGCCTTTATGATTCTGTTTTCATTGAACTTTTCTCTAATAATATTATGCTTGTAGGAGCCGCCCATGGTCCATTCCTTGACTTAATCTTGCTAATCCTATGATCATAAGGCGGCATTACTAGGGCCCGCTTAATAATATAATCTTAACTTCCAAGATTCCTTACGGAGCAGTAGGTAGCGGTAGCGGAAGCCTCTTGCGGTAGCGGGCCTTACTAAGATAATAGTGTTCCTGACCCGTCTGTTGGAGATTATTATTGAAAACTTTAGTATTTGTAGTGGCAATTACCTTTAAGGAAGGCTTCCAACAGACGAACCAGATAAATAGAATATTGTAGGAGCTTGGCGAGCCATAATAAGCCCAGGAATCTTTAAATTTAGATTCTTGGACGAGGTTACAAGTGTTACCTTCCTTCACTCACCTTACCNAATTACCTTTAAGGAAGGCTTCCAACAGACGAACCAGATAAATAGAATATTGTAGGAGCTTGGCGAGCCATAATAAGCCCAGGAATCTTTAAATTTAGATTCTTGGACGAGGTTACAAGTGTTACCTTCCTTCACTCACCTTACCAATAGCGCCTTGGCGACCACTCCTCCATACAATTTATTTTCTGATATTTTTGAGTTATTAAGGTTATTTCCAGTAGATATAGAATGGTGAACTCCTATAAAATATATTAAAATTATAATAGTTTCTGAGTTCTTGTGCCCTATCTTGGCCTTACCTTTCCTTCTTTATGGATGCTTCATTTGGATTGCATTTCAGTTTTCTTTGCTAATATTATCTGGATTTCTCACTTACAAGGTTTATTAATGGTAAAATGTAGGATTCAGTGTAAACAGACGGTCAAAACCCTTAAATTATTTATTGGATTTTACCATTAATCACCCATTCTATACCTTCAGTCACTTGCCTAGCCTATTCCCTTAACAATTAAATTCATTATTATTACGGGTTACACCTCCGCCGGGTTTACATCTCTTGGAACTTAATGTTGGGTCCCTTGCACGCTACTAATGAATCTAATGTAAATTTTATTATTATTATTGTTTTTATTATCATCTGTCACTCTCTCATTATCTTATTGGTTGATCTTTGGAATGCCTTTCAGGGAATATTAATCAGTAATTTATTAAGGATTATTACGGCTTACCCTTTCTACACTAGATGTAACTGTCAATCTAATATTAAATTTAAGGTATTAATAAGTGAAAGATTTTATGGATAGACGAGGCTTAGCAAGACCCAGGGAGAACCGGTTGGTAGAGAATAAACAAAAATATTTAAGGGTTTATAGGTAGACGATANGCATTTCAGTTTTCTTTGCTAATATTATCTGGATTTCTCACTTACAAGGTTTATTAATGGTAAAATGTAGGATTCAGTGTAAACAGACGGTCAAAACCCTTAAATTATTTATTGGATTTTACCATTAATCACCCATTCTATACCTTCAGTCACTTGCCTAGCCTATTCCCTTAACAATTAAATTCATTATTATTACGGGTTACACCTCCGCCGGGTTTACATCTCTTGGAACTTAATGTTGGGTCCCTTGCACGCTACTAATGAATCTAATGTAAATTTTATTATTATTATTGTTTTTATTATCATCTGTCACTCTCTCATTATCTTATTGGTTGATCTTTGGAATGCCTTTCAGGGAATATTAATCAGTAATTTATTAAGGATTATTACGGCTTACCCTTTCTACACTAGATGTAACTGTCAATCTAATATTAAATTTAAGGTATTAATAAGTGAAAGATTTTATGGATAGACGAGGCTTAGCAAGACCCAGGGAGAACCGGTTGGTAGAGAATAAACAAAAATATTTAAGGGTTTATAGGTAGACGATAGGAATGGAGGAAGGGACTAGCAATGACCACTTACTAATTAACTTTCCTTTTTCCTTTGAGAATTAATTTTGTTATTTATTTACCTGTCATCAACTTCCACTTCTATCTCTTGACTTAATCTTTGATATCTATAATTCTCTTATAAATTCTGTTTTTATTAATTATATTTACTGGCCATTATAGGATCATATAGAAAGATTGGTGACCTCTTGCCCGTAAGATATGATTCTAGGACGGGCCTATGATGGAGAGATGAAAGTACACATATTATAAGAGAATTTAGATTATTTAGGAGGCATTATCAGTCCTTACAAGGCATTATTATGAGTTTTTATGAGAAGATATCAGATTTTATGTAATTTATAGGAGTTTCATTCACATACAGCATTTACCTTGAGCAAGAGGCCCTACAATCAAAAATATAATATTTTATTCCTAACATTGGAGGGCCTACCGGGCTTATGATCAATCTTAACGGGATAAATCTATTAAAATAAACAAAGATAATGAAAGGGATGCAGTGTAAAGGATTTTATGGAATAACACAATTAATAATGCATTTTATAGGAATTAATATTATTTTGACAAGATACAAATTATGGTTCATCAGTTAATCCTATAATGTCTAGCCTAAGAAACGACCAAAATATACAGTTTATTTATTATTAGTTGGACTCCCTTCTACACCTAGGACATCATATCTGGAATCATATAAGAAATAACATAATTTTATACAAATATGATAGGAATGTTAATGCTGGTAAGGTAATCCTATAATGAATATAAAATCTTAGAAATATCTGAATTTAATGGTATAATATTGGGATTTCTTGGTGTCAATAAACTCATGACCATATAATACCCTCCAATCAAAGAAATCCCAATAAATAATCTTGGGTAAACACATGGCGGTAGCAAGGATTCTGAATGAAATTCCTTTAAAATCTTCTAAGAAATGGATAGATACGAGTGAATGGTTAGTAAGGTTATGCTTCATCTTGAGGCTGCCTGTCTAGGAATATATTATGCTTGGATGGCTCACTGGCCGGAATCTTTGCGTGCTCTTGGTAAGGCTGGAAGGTCTATAATAAGCAAAAGCCTTAAAATACACTTAAAAATCTATATTTTTTGCTATTATATAAAGGCTTTTGGCCCGTCACTCACTTACTCCCGCCCTGCGGGCCCATTATACAAGCATATGCTGCCGCTAGGCCCCAGCCGCGTTAACGCGTATTATTATTGCCTACCAAAGCCCAATGAACAAGGAAATGAAACTAATAATGAATTTCCTTGGGGCTTTGGCCATCCAATAATAATAAAATAGCATAATTCCTGTCACTTGGCACTCCTTCTACTAACCGTTCCATCGTGAGTCTTTCTACGTGACAGGAATTTATTTTATTATTATTATTACGGGAGGCTCCTACACAAAGAAATCTATATAAAATTGTACCTTATGGAGCCTCCCTACCCGCGCCACCGCGTCTATTTTCATTCCGGCTTCTCTCGCCCTTTGGGCGGCCGGATACTGCCTAATAAGACACGGGAAGTAGGAGAGGACGGGAAGGAGCAGTGGACACGGTAAGGTGAATCAATGATAATTCTTTGTAGTGATCAATAGGGAATAGAAGGTGAGGAAAGGTCCGTCAGCCACCAGATATAGAATATAAATATAATAAAATTTGGATTAATCTCATTGGACCTTTCCTAAGCTTACATTCTGGTCTGTCCTTTCCATTCCCTACAGTGGCCACCTCCTTGTATTCCCATATAAAACTAGGAATTACATATGGTGGGTGAATGAAGGTTGAGCGGTAACGGATACGAAAGGGAAGGTAATCCAAGGAGGTCTGACATCTCGCTAACGTACAGGATATGATTTTAAGATTCCTTAGTTGGGTTTTCCCTTTCCAGGTAATACTATTGAAGAAGATCATAAATTAAGTAATGACGGTAACCAAGCTATTATCACAGGTTCTTGCCTTAAAATATAAATATAAAATGTAGGGCCCACCCACAATAATATTAGCCAAAATATGCTGGTGTGTGGCTGGGGTGTAGTGTGTTAGGAAGGGTCCCGAGTAAATCCATGAAATCTATAATATCTTTTTAATTCAGCTGCTTCATCTTTCCACTCGGGACCTAACATTCCTTTCTTTTTGTTACACTGGCGACCCATTCCTCCTACCTTCCGGGTCTAAACGTTAAAACACTTAATAATTGTAATTTATTATCCTATCCATGGGGCAGAGCCTTGTATGACTCCAAAGTTATCTCAGTTTTCTATCCTGTGTGACAAGGCTCTCGCTACATCTACCGCCCAACATTAGTCTTTCCTTTGGTTCTCTTCTTGGCTTGTACCGGATATTATTATTAATTTTATCTTGTGATTAGTCTTATCGTCCTACAAAAGTCCAAAAATAATCACAATTTTATCTAGATTTTTAATTGATTTGTTCATTTATAATCCATTGAAAGGGCTACCAAAATAGTGAGATTAAATTTACTGGAACTTACTATTGATTCACCTACTAAAGACCGCTAGCATCAACCGAGCCATCTATGTGCCAGATCTTTCCACGGATCCATAAGATTCATAATGAGAGTTGAGTCACTGTAAGATCTGGCAAATATACTCNCCTTTCCAGGTAATACTATTGAAGAAGATCATAAATTAAGTAATGACGGTAACCAAGCTATTATCACAGGTTCTTGCCTTAAAATATAAATATAAAATGTAGGGCCCACCCACAATAATATTAGCCAAAATATGCTGGTGTGTGGCTGGGGTGTAGTGTGTTAGGAAGGGTCCCGAGTAAATCCATGAAATCTATAATATCTTTTTAATTCAGCTGCTTCATCTTTCCACTCGGGACCTAACATTCCTTTCTTTTTGTTACACTGGCGACCCATTCCTCCTACCTTCCGGGTCTAAACGTTAAAACACTTAATAATTGTAATTTATTATCCTATCCATGGGGCAGAGCCTTGTATGACTCCAAAGTTATCTCAGTTTTCTATCCTGTGTGACAAGGCTCTCGCTACATCTACCGCCCAACATTAGTCTTTCCTTTGGTTCTCTTCTTGGCTTGTACCGGATATTATTATTAATTTTATCTTGTGATTAGTCTTATCGTCCTACAAAAGTCCAAAAATAATCACAATTTTATCTAGATTTTTAATGATTTGTTCATTTATAATCCATTGAAAGGGCTACCAAAATGTGAGATTAAATTTACTGGAACTTACTATTGATTCACCTACTAAAGCCGCTAGCATCAACCGAGCCATCTATGTGCCAGATCTTTCCACGGATCCATAAGATTCATAATGAGAGTTGAGTCACTGTAAGATCTGGCAAATATACTCAAGATTATATATTGGTAATTCTAGGATTTTATTGTATAATTATCAGTCTTCAGGTCCAGTTTTATAAGGCAATCAATGGACTTTCACGGATAAACCTTCTAGAAAACCAAGATAATAGAATGAAGAGCGTCCATATCCTAAAATCTTTAAAATATTATTATTGTTACACCCGTTACCGGATCTTGGACGCTCTGTTAGGCCTTCCTTATCCAATAGTCTCCACCTACAATAAACAATAGAAAAATATGGCGTCTCTAAGGAATAATCTGTAAGGGTATATAAGGTAATAACTGTAAAATATTCATTGATAATTGTGGTAGCTGGTTAACTCTAGAAGGGTAAAACAAAGAATTAAATCTTGAAAGTAAATGGTAAATACGAGTCAATCAATAATGGGAATAAATAATATAAAAATATAAGATAATGGGAAGATAAGAGGCTGAAAGGAATCCTAAAAGACCCGGAATATATATAATCTGGTATACTTTACAATGGAATAATCTTTAGTGGTTGTGTCCTCTCCAGATATGGGTGAGTGCAAAGACTTCTAATCCGAGCCTTATTCCCTTGTGGTAACCTAGTGGAACCCCTTTGTGGTAGAGTCTGGTAAGGGAAAACAGATGGTTACCAGCCTCTCCCTCCAGTATATTTCCAGGTTTTTGAGGTTTTATAAGGGAATATTACGGGACTGGTGACTATAAATTTAATATTTTATTTAGGATATTTATGGAAGGATTAACCACCAACCGTAACAACTATTTATATTTTCCTATCTCACTGGACGGTCGGTCATCTGTCTCTATTATCCCTTCCATGACTTCCCATATTTTATTATTATTACAAGGGATTGTGCAAGGGATCACCCATAGAATCGTCCATAAATATACAATTTTAAGTGATTATTGGTGTAAGACGGGACGATTCTATGGCCCATTAATGTTGGAGACTTATGTAAGTCCAAGGAAATCTATAATTAATATATTTTTACTTATGATTGGGGTGGTGCTTACTAGGATGGAAGAGTGGAAACTGACGGAATGGAAAGGCAACCGAGGGTAAGCACAAGCAGAATCCATTGAGGTAAGTCTGATGAGGAACCCGCTAGTTTTATGAGAGTATATTGTAAGCTTATAGACGGTTAATAATAAGATAGAAATAAAAAAATAAGAAATAATAATTATTGATTCATTCACACGATTCCAAGCCTTACAATCATCAAAAAATATAACTTTTACACCTTCATTATACCTTGCTACGTCCCTTGGGTTACCCATAATAATTCTTTTAATATTCTAAACTCTTGTTCAACCGTCCTGTCTTCCCCTTNTATTATTATTTTATTTGCCAGATATTATTCTATTAATTTATATTTATTTATATTTCTTTGTTTATCGGTTTACATTTCTTCTACCTTCTGTGACCGTCCTGTCTTCCCCTTCAACTTTCATTTTGGAACTTATTGTATTTACTATCTTTCTGGTACTCTCCTTGGACGTGAGTTAAGATTATATTTTTATTAGATTTCTTCATGAGAATGAGCTCCACAGGGACTTACAATCACCAACAAAACCCGGATGTTAGCCAAAAAAGGTACAACTTTCTATTGATTCACTCCTTAAAAGAGAATGGAAGGGTCTGGTAAGTCTAAAATGCTATTTTCTTAGTTTATTTCACCTTAATAATCTCTTACCAGACCCTTCCCCCACGTAATAATGCCCATATAACTCCAAAATTAATATGTATTTTTATTATTATTAAAGTTTTTAGTTATTTTGGAGTTATATGGCCCTCCCTTCACCCGGGTTCACTAGCGCTCACCCTCGTCTTGCCTCTCTCCGGTATATTCTCATAATTAATTATCTCTTGCACGAGTCTTCCCTCGGTTGGGTTCTACCTTCTATTGCCAATAAAAGTATAAAAGTTATGAATTTATTAGTGTATTAACCCAACCGGGAACCAGAAGATGAAGTCAACGGATGATCAGAAACAGATTAATGGAATGGATTNTAGTGTAGAGCCTAGCAAAGGACGAATGAAACTCATGAAAGATTCTTATTGTATTACCTGGAGTTCATCATTAAATCTAGAATAAATAAAAATAAATATTAATAATCTATTATCATAAGCTAGCGACAAGGGAACCAATATAAGGTTGAACATGGAAGGACAAACACACCCGAGATATCGATAGAAAATTGTATATTTATTAGGTGTGGAAGGTACAAGAGCCCATATAATTCCCTTAAAAGTTTATATTTATTATGGGAGCCCGTCCAGATAAAATCAGTGGGCTCTTGTCCCAATCCGTAAAAATCTTCACCTTTTACACTAGCGGTCACCAATCTTATCTTAGCTTCTGGGTCCCTCCTTTCTCTCATAATAAAGAATTGTGGATTTTTATAGACTTTTTAGTGATCATAGACGGTTATAGAAGGTTATTGACTCGTTTGCTGGCTCCATAATAATATAAATAATTTATTTTAATTGGTGATTATAGGTAGAAGAGAGGACACAAAGAGCCAGCAGAAGACACATCCGGCTAGTAAGGTCCAAGAAGATTACACCTTAATGTGGGAGGAACATAAGACACTGTATTCTTCCGTAATCTTCTTGGGTAAGCATTATAAGCATAAAAAACTGAAAGGTTTATGGATTTACTAACCCTTCATTCATAGGAGGACCCTGAGTTAGAGGGGAGACAATGTGTTAGACCTTTCACCCTAGGATACCCGCAAGATATGATAAAATCAGTCCAGCGGATATTGTGTCAGGTGTGGAAGGTTGGTAACAGCTACTAAAATCCCCTAAAATATTAATAAATTTATACTTTTTAATGTAGGTGCCAGCGATCGTAAGCCAATATTATGAGCTTATGCGTCCGGCGCAGCCGAGAGGTGACGCAATGAAGTGGTGAGTGGTGGCAGAAGGGTAAGGTAAAGAAGATAAGATTGCAAAAGACCCAATAAATCTATAATATTTTTATTATTTTATCTGCATTACTTTCATTATCAATCTTATGGTTTATTGGTTAATCTTACCGTCTGTTTCTCCTCTCTCCAGAATTAATAATAACTTTAATATCTACTTTTATCTCCAGAAATGACAAGAATTAAATGATAATATTTATAAAATCATAACACTGGTATACCTTATAGGCTTCTCGTATTTCCTATATCCTTCCGCCCATCGGGACCTAAGAAACCAAAACCCAACTAACTTTCCTAAATGGACTGGGATGGGCGGATATAATCATGAAATTCTCTGGTATAAAACTGAAATTNACTTTCCTAAATGGACTGGGATGGGCGGATATAATCATGAAATTCTCTGGTATAAAACTGAAATTCACTATTAACTCTCACTAGCCTCAACCACTTCTTTACCATCCAATAACTCAAAAAATAATAATCTTTTTACATTTTAGAAGCCTTTCCTCTTGGCAAAGCCACTTTATAAATCTCTTAAACTCACCAAATTCATTAATAAAATAGTAATCTTTTGGGCGTGTAACCCGCTCCCTACCAGTTCTCTCCTTACACTCGTTATCAATATTTCGCTATATCCCGCAGTTACAAATATTTTAATTGAATTCTTTGGTTACTGGGTAGACGCTTACCATAAACACTAAAACTAAAATATATTTTAATTGTAATGGATTTTCTTTTATTAATGCCCATAGAATCTTGCATGATAGAACCGTTCCCTAGCCGTGGTAGACCTTTCAATTCCTAGTATTGGCCATTAGATTCCAAGGATTTCCAGTTTTTATTGTATGCCGCCACCCTTAAAACACTTCTATTTTCCTATCATCAACTCATAAAACTCATTAATAGGGCCCCAACAGCCGTAAGAAACTAATAAAATATATTATTGTTGGGGCCCATGAGCGTAAAGGAGTGTTAGCGGGATGGTGTGCGATAGACGGCGCTTGCGACAGCAACTCAGCCGCCATAAAGGTATCCGGCAGCCCCTGGGCTAGAGACGCCGGAATGAAGTGGGCCCCCTCACTCACAGGGGACGGCCATTCAGCTACCACGGTTTCTCCTTCTCTAGCCCATACCGTATTCATCTTCTCGTTCCTTCCACACCAAATACCCTTAAAGATGCAAAAATAATTAATTTTTGCTGGGTATTTGGGGGACGGGGCAAGCCTTTCTCACATAAAAACACAATAAAATTACAATCATAAAGGCTTGCCCACCCAGTAAACCCACTAATATTTTCATGGCTTTATTATGGTTTTTTATGNACAAAAATAATTAATTTTTGCTGGGTATTTGGGGGACGGGGCAAGCCTTTCTCACATAAAAACACAATAAAATTACAATCATAAAGGCTTGCCCACCCAGTAAACCCACTAATATTTTCATGGCTTTATTATGGTTTTTTATGCTATTATTAGTGGGTTTACTGCCAATAAAAGCCAATTATATTTTCATTTTATAGATATTTTATTGATAATGTAAGGAATATAATTGGCTTTTAATCTCTTCATTCATCTCGTTAGACAAGCCGTTATACATATAAAAATATAAATTTATTCTTCTTTCAACGGCTTGTCTTGGTGGGTCTCCCTAATAATACAATAAAAATATATATTTTAGTGATTCCTAGGGTGACCGAAGGGAGACCCACGGGGCCAAGGAAGGCTATTAATGCCCCAGAAATAAACTAAAAAATATAGATTTTATGCGTTCCGGTCGTATGATGGAGAGGCTTAGAAGGTAGATAACAGAATGTGTATATAGCCTCTCCATCTAGTGAGGAAGGGTAGAATGAAGGTAAGATTGGTGATGAACATAGAATCCTATAAGAGCAAATATAAGACTTAATGATAGAAAAAAGGAATCTTATTATAGAATCTCATCACCAATCCTTCAAAAATGTAAATATAATATTTTCTTTAGAGTTCCTGGACCATGACGAGAGGGCTAACAATAATAACTTACAAATATTATGTGTTAATCCTTCGGCCCTCTCGTCATTCTATTACCAATTAATAAGGGTATGAATGGGAAGGAACTATCAATAAAATATACACTTACGCCAGCCTTTGACCTCCTAGACTCCC
>DF244056.1:0-31286 GCA_000507305.1 Breviolum minutum Mf 1.05b.01 | reverse complement strand
ACCGTTTATAGTTGAGGGTCTGGGGTTGGATCTGGTCGTTTCGGGCCGTGGAGGATCGTGGATGAGTAACTACAGGGTACTTGGAGGATCATCTCAGGACTTGTAAGTGGTTACTAGCCCCGATTTATATGCCGTAAAAAGGCCATAATTTTGGCCATTTGCAAGGGGACATAACCCTCAGTTCTGGGGACTAACGATCACGATGGTTATTGATCACTTACTTCATCCTGGGAAGGTCCCAGCGCGGTGCTGGGAGATACTGGTCCGCCCACGAAAAACAAGCTGAGGATTAGCAGCGGCTTTCCAAAAAACACATCTTAGGGATAGACATGTCATTTACACTCCTGTGATCTAACATAGCTGGCTGGAAAGCCCTGTCAAATAAATGGCATGTACACCCCGGAAACCTACCGACCATGGCATTACATCTCAATGAAACCATTTGAAGATATATTTCCTATTAAACATGGGGATATTCCAGCCAGCTATGTTAGCTTAACAGTTTACCGGAGAGGTACATCCAAGGCCATGCTAGGTGGTGAAATGACCAACTTTCCGATGTTTGTGGAGCCCAAACCGCGAAAGTGTCAAAATGGCCAACCAGAAAAAAAGGTATTGAGGGACTAGTAACCACAATTTCCCCTTAATAAGGCCTTATTTCTTGGGTGCTTTTGGGGGGGTTATCTTAAATTCGCATGAGGGTTGTTAATTGAAAAGATATCATCTATTCACATGTTGTTTACAGAATTGATTCCAACAACATTCATGTTCAATGATTGATCTTCTCTTCAAACCTTTTTCATGGGTTGTGAAAAAAGACAGTTTTGTTTGATGATTCCAAGGAACAGTTGCTGAAGACTTGTTTTTGGTCTGGAGGAATTCAGCATATTTGTTTTTACATTAAATTTGCCCAGCTTTGTTTACCATAATGTTTTTTTGCGTGTCTGAAAATTTGGGATTCCTAAATCCATTTGAAACCATTGGAAATAAATTCAAGTACACAAACTATCAACAATCCATCATAAACATCTTCATCCCCCCAAAACAACACACACAATATCTTGTTGCTGGTCATGTTCAGCAAGACGGTCCCAAAGCAGTTATAAGCAAGACTGTTTTACACTTCAGGGGATGAAAAGAACACAGGGATACCCATTTATGTTAGGCCATTTATTTAGGGGGACGGCCCACAAGTCTACATAATTACTTAACTATAGTTACAACCTCCACTTTGAGATCTAACCCCTCAGAAACTCATATCACTATAACTTTACTTGGACTGTTGTGATAAAAATCATCCACACAACCATCATGCCCAAAAACCCCGGATGTACCCCCATATGGTACTTAGAGGTTCAGGATACTTAGTAACTGGGTGGTTTTTCTTTCTTCCGTCGCGTTGCCGGCCGGCGGCCGTCATATGGTGCGCAAATCCCCTTGTTTTGAAGCCTTTTTTTTTTGCGCTTCGCTGTTTCTGCTTTTTCTGTTCTGTTTTGGTCTTTGCTTTGCGGTTTTCGGCCGTGACCGGGTTCGAATTTTGTTTTTGGCCGTTTTTTGTGTTCGTCCTTTGTTTTGGTAGCCAAAACTCCTTTGTTTTGACGCATTTTTTTTGCGTTTCATTTTTTTTGTTTTTTCTGTTCCGTTTTTGTGTTTGCTTTTGGTCGTCGGGCGTCCGTGCGTTCGAATTTTGTGTTTTGCCGTTTTTTTTTTTCGCCCTTTGTTTTGGTATCTAAAGCCCCCTTGTTTTGAAGCCTTTTTTTTTGCGTTTCGGTGCTTCTGCTTTTTCTGTTCTGTTTTGGTGTTTGCTTTGCGGTTTTCGGCCGTGACCGGGTTCAAATTTTGTTTTTGGCCGCTTTTTGTGTTTGTGCTTTAAAAAATCCTTAAAAAACCCAGTGTTTTGGCTACTTTTTTTGGCTCTTTCGTTTTTTTCTTGTTTCCTGTGTTTTTTGCGGTCGTTTCGGGGTGCTTTGGATTTTTTGGGGTTTCGTTTCTTTGGGTTTGTTTGTTTGTTTTGTCTTGTTTTGTTATGTTTTGTTTTCTTTTGTTTTTTGTTTGTTCGAATGTTTTTTTTACGTATGTTTGTTTTGTTGTTGTTGTTGTTGTTGTTGTTGTTGTTGTTGTTGTTGTTGTTGTTGTTGTTGTTGTTGTTGGTTTGTTTGTTGTTGTTGTTGTTGTTGTTGTTGTTTGTTTGTTGNTACATCTTTAACACATGTCCAGACCTGTAATGTAACTCGTGTTCAAAGTGCTACGGAATGGACTGCTTCGGTACATACATACACATGTCCAAACCTGTAATGTAAATGAATGTAACCCGTGTTCAAAGTGCTACGGAATGGACTGCTTCGGTACAAACTCTATACATGCCCAAACCTGTGATGCAACTTGTGTTCAAGTTTTACGGAATGAACTCCTTCTGTACATGCTTCACACATGTCAAAGTAAAGCTGTGATGTGACCCGTGTTCAAAGTGCTACGGAATGGACTGCTTCGGTACATACTTTACACATGTCCAAACCTAATGTAACGCATGTTCAAAGTGCTACGGAATGGACTTAGGGGACATATAACACATTTATAGGGGTTCTAACCCTGGTTACTATCCACGTATCCTAAGTATCCTGAACCTCCAAGTACTGATCTAATTCCCCATTTGGAAAGGCCCAGTCTTTTCGGCCCACCTTCTCTGCCAGCATCCAGGCAACTCCTTCACAAAGTTCCAGGCCAGTGTCTCCACCAAAAGCACCCAAGGCGGGCTGAAAACCAATACACCCTGGAAGATGAACGGCTGGAATTCACCTACAAATCACCCATTTAATTAGAAATGAAGATTTTCGGTCCAAAGCTCCATGAGGACATGTTCCAGCCGTTAATCTTCAGGGGGTGTACCGTTGGCCGAAAGGGTTGTTAGATGGTAAGGTCCAGCTTTTGGAGTTTACAAACGTAACTTTATTCAGTCAATATGTTTTGTGTATATGAGTTAATATCAAAGTCGAGTTTACCAATGTAATAGTTAGTACTTCGGTTACCATTCAAAACAAAACATGTTTTTTTTTTCAGACGTAGTTTCTAATGTTGATGGGTGGCTTCTCCCTTGGGATAAGGTCTGCATCATGAATCATGAAAAACACCACGGAACCTCAACTGCTGCAGGCTGTGTTTTTTGATGTTTTCCTGGCCGCCATGAATTTGGTCGTGCGTCCCGCGCCGTGTAGAGAGCTGAATTCTTGACATCGAACTTTCTACCATAAAGATTCACCATATTAAACCACCTCATAAGGTATGACATACCTACCTGCGTAAAGAATGGGATTTTGACCAAATCAACTCTTTAACTGGTTTGTGTTTTTCGCGCCGGAGTTCTGACACACAACAAATTTCTCAAAAACAAACAGTTCCCAAAAAAAATCAATGGATGGTCTATATACCAACATTTGGGTAGTTTAAAGGGGCAAGTGTAGTTTACATTCCGGGGTAAACTAACATACCTGGCCGGAAAATGGACCCTGAATGAGTCGATGTACTTCCTATTCAAAATGGTGATTTTCTTTACCAGAGGGTAAGTGTCGGGGTTCTTTGATCCCGTTTTTTCTTATCCAAGTCGCGTTGGATGTTGGACGGGTTTCAGGTCAAAAACCATTCTCCAGGCATGGGAAGATTTGACGAAGATGACGATTGTGGTGATTTTTTTGGGTGGGAAACATGTTCAAAATATCTCTTTAATATGAAGCACACCCTCGGATCTTAGAACTTTTGGTTATATATCAGTATGGAAAAACTTCAATTGGATTTGTTGTTGGGTTCTTGGAATTTTGAGACAAACCATTTTTTTAATGTTTTCTTGTTTTTGGTAAGAACGGGATGTGTTTCTCAGCTATGGATTTGCCATTTGATGCAAAGAGGTTTTGTTGTTCAAAATATGTTTGTTCTGATTCTGGCAAGGTGCATTTTTGTTAGGCATCACAACCTTTTTTTCATAAGGAACGAATCATTTGCGTGGTTGCGTTACTTTTTTTGTTGGATGTTTTTTTTGTTTTGGGATTTGTGCAACTAGTTTGGGTGTAAGTGGGTTTCATTTGAGTGAATTATAGCGACATCAAATGAACTCACCTCAGACCTCAGACATTGATGATTTTCATCCAGAAAAATGCGATATTTTCTCAACTGTGTACTAGTCAATCAAATGCTTGCATCATATTTTTATTAGGCTACCTTTCTGGCACCTGTTTTTGAGCAGTTTTTTGTTGATGGATGTTTTGTTCAGTAAATCTGCTCCAAGCATCACAAAAAACAAATACACTTTTGTTGTATCCTTGCGTTACTCTTTGGGTGTTCAAGGCGTTTTTATCAGATCCTTGTCTTTAGCTAACAAAAAACATGCACACTGGAAGTCAAAGAACATTAAAAAAACTAGTCCCCTAAAATTGTCAAAAACAATGGTCGAACTTCCCAAAGACTATTTATTTAATGGCCTTTGGACCCCCAGGGTGCATGTTTTTTGGTAAAGAAACGACCTTGAGGAGATGTTAAAAGGAGACTGCAACCAAGCACAAAAGTTTTCTTCTTAGCAATTATCCATGACCAGGTATGTCTGGTTGGTGGTTTCAGATATTTGTTTTATGTTCACCTCTATTTGGGGAAGATTCCCATTTTGACGAATATTTTTCAAATGGGTTGAAACCACCAACTAGATGTTGTTGTCGCATCACCTGTCTATTTTTGTTTTTGGATGGTAATCTCACGACATGAAATCAGTGGTCTTAAACACCTTGGGTCATTCAGTTAAACAAAAACAACTGGTCATACTACCTTATTATGTTGGGAGATTGGAGATTGGATCAACCAATTTTGAGGGTCCCTTAGAAAGCAAGTATGATCATAGACTGACACAGGAATTGTGTAAAAGCACGGCTCATATATTGTTTTCCTTCCAAAGATTTCCAATGTTGATCCCTGGGACATCTGAGTCGGATTTTCGGCGAACAAAATTAGTTCGAAGACATTGAGGCCCACCATACTTGGTGTACGTATAAGTCAAGTCACTATATTTTGTGTCTCATTAGATATTTCAATCCTGTTGAAACACATGTTGCAAGTGCTATCAAATGTCTCAAACCAAAACAATATGGTCATTGTAGTCAACAAAAAACATCGTACGTCCAAGTCATCTAGCTAGCTGTGTGCGTCATGTAAGTATCTCATTATAAAACAAAACCCCCGAAACAACATCCAAGTTCCCTGTAAGTCAAGCCGTCCATCAATCGAATAGATAGTTTCTCTGGGTCCCCAGGAATACTTGACTCTAAAACCCCCACTATTAAAAGACTGTTTTTTTTTTCTCGGAAAATCAAAATAGAAACAAAGCATCAACGAAAAAAAACAGACGCCAAAAACTACCACCTACTATACTGGGTAGGTTCTCGAATCTCCCGGGAAGACTCCCTCACATGTATTTCCTGCCGAAAAAAAAACCGTTCCCCTTGGCACAGAAAGAGAACGCGTGCGTTCCTTCTTGCAGTGCTTGAACGGTGCGAAGGTTGGGGAGAACCCGTCATAAAAGACAAAAAACGGTGATTCTTAGGGGGGATACTGCTGATGGTTCAGAAATCCCAAGGCCAACCACCGTTTGGATGTAATAAAACCCTTGTAAATAATAGGATATTTACCATATCAACTGGTGATCGCTGGATTTCTGAACCATCAACAGTACCATATAACCATCCTCTATGGTTTCCAAAAAGCTTCCCGCTTCTTTTTTTTGTTAAAGAAAAACCTACTTTTGAATTTTACACCACACCCTAAGGACCTGGTCGATATTCTAATAGGAAACTATCTTGAAGAACGACTTATCTTTACCTCGCACCGTAAACAACAAGTTTTGTTTAATGGATGTTTGGTGATTTCCAACCATTTGTGAGTCATTAGTCATGATGTGGAGTCATCCATCTGAAACACCCATTCAACACAACATCTACCTGGATGTTTTGGGTACGCAGCAGTGTGAGGATTGAGAAATTGATCGAATCTCATTGGTTCATGTTTCAAATATATATGTTTCAGTGACCCAACACAACAATTGAAGGGGCAACTAGAGCTAAGTTATAACCCCCTATAAATGGCCGGCCTTATAATTATCATTGGTTACTGGGGTTATAACCAAGAGAAACTGACTCAACTTCAAGGGTATAGGCTCCCCGAGTTTTAGTGTTTATTGATTTTTGCAGCAGAAAGAAAAGTTCTCATGCCAAAAAAAAATCGGAGGTAAAGCAGGTATATAAAACTGGCTTCAATCAACTATAGTTTTGTAAAAATTGGGTTGTTTTTGCCGTTGGTGGGTGGTTCCTGTTAGGAAACCAATCCCTAAAACGGGGTCGGAGGGTCGGAGGGTGGTTGACTTTTGAATCTATGTCCCTAAGAGTGGATGATTTGTTTTTGTTTTGATTTTGCCGGAAAGAAAACACATTCTTTTAGCAGTGGTTTTTAAAGTCAACAGTTCCAGGGGACTATCAATTCGTTTGATAGTCGGCTTGACTTACAGGGAAATTGGATGTGTTTGACCTTTCCTAAAAGACCATATGTTTTCGTTAGTAAGGATTTACACCCCTGAAAAATCCAACGGCTGGAACCTACAACTCATCCAATCGACAAGGGAAATCATTTGCCATGTTCGGTTTACAGGGTGTGCAATCAACAATTACCAGCGGGCAATCAACAGCTTCCATGGTCGGCTTGACTTACTTGGATGTTGTGATTGCCAAAAAAAACTGAAACTCTTCCACTAAGATGTTTTTTGGAAATTCTCCAGACATTCAACTGGTGCTGAGATATGTTTTTTTTTGCACCAGCAACAAAAAGGTCAATGACAATTTCTAAGAGATGATGATTTCTGATGAAATGATTTTTCCATCCCTCAATGGAGAACAAAAATGCAACAACAACTCCTACTGGATTGTTGCTTTGATATTTTTCATTTTTTTTCGTCCGGAAAATTGGGGAAAATTAATTCCCATTTTTGACTTGCGCATATTTTTTTCCAAATGGGCTGGTTGCAACCAACAACAAGCAGCTTATATAATGACATTGTCACCATTTTTTGGTCATCCAAAAAATGGTTTATGGATTCAGGGATCCCTACTCTGATTATAATTCCCTACTGGGAAGCTAGGTAGCCTTTCATCTATATTAACCTGGCAGGATTTCGATTCGCCAGGGTTTTTTGGTTCACCATGCATATTCCCTGGAAGTCCAGCCGACTATTAAAATATATAGCAACCCCAATTTGGGATGATTAAAATTCCCAAACCTAAAACTTAATAGTCTTTGGTGAAGTTCCCTATTCTTTTAATGGCCTTTCCTTGGACTTCTAGGGTATTGTTAACAGTTCGGAGGGTTGCCAAGAATCAAATTCCTGGGGAACAAAAAAAAAACTCCCTGAGTCCCCTAACAGCAAGTTTTGAAAGCACCCTGAGGTCCATGGGAGGGGTTGGAGTCGATGATGTGGAATTTCCTGTCATTTGGTAAAGGGCCGATTTTCAGGGTGCAAACTGCAAACTGTTAGTTTACGGGGGTTTCTTAGTGGGTATTACGGTGATCGATTCTATTATTTATGAAGGGAAACCTGTGGACCCTGTCACTACTGTTGATGGTTCAGAGATTTCTGGCGAGAAAACCAGTTGAGGTTGGTAGTTAAGATCCCATTGTTTACGATGGGTTTTAGCACCATCCAAGGTGGTTGTTTGGGATTTCTGAACCATCAAAAGTATTACCACTGGTTTTTCAGTGTTTAGGCAGGGCCCAATTAGCCTTCATTTTGCCAAACCCTGCTGAGGAGGAGCGTGAGAGGTGCCATACTGTCGCGTCGATCGCTTTGGGAAAGGATTAAATTTTGGGAGGGTATGTACACACCTGGTTGTGATTTTGGAGATAACAGAGCTGGTTGAGCAAGAATTGCCAAGCCAATAATACCCAGAACATCTTGGGATGATGGTATATTTACCTACATGAAAGGTTGATTTTGATGGTAAACCAGTAGGTAAATATTCTAGTCCCGTGTGGCTTTTTAGCATGATATGAAACTAAACTCGTGGTTTAAAAAGACTGGAAACTATTTGTTGCTGCCTGAACTACCACTGCCTAAAAGGATTTTTTTATGGAACCGCCCCCGAAAAGAAAAAAAACAACATGGTGAGGAGTTTTGGGGGCCACGTAACTCAGCAAAAAGTCCGATTGTTTTGAGTTTCATCGCAACGACTTGTAAAAAATAGTCCCCCAATTTTGGAGGATTTAAATTCCGCTATATGTTGTTTGTTTACTAGGATGTCCATGGTACTTAGTAAATAGATTACAACCCCGATATAAGTAGGTTGTAAGTCCCCTAAGTAGGTTACAACCCAACTTACTAAGCAGTTACTAAGTTCCATGGACATCCTAGTAGTGTTTGGACTTCCAGGGATTTGTCGTTTCTGAGTGAATTCTTGCTTCTCCTGATTCCTTATACCTGCAACTTGAAGTTCTGTTGCTGTGAAATCATTTCTATCAACTTGACAGCCTCCCCAAAGAGCCAGCCACAGTTGACCTTCAACTCAAAATCCCTAGAAGTCCAAGGAAAGGCCATTAAAAGAATAGGGAACTTCACCAAGAAAAGACTATTTTTTGAAGTTTGGGAATTTTAATCATCCCAAATTGGGGTTGCTATATATTTTAATAGCCGGCTGGACTCCCAGGGAAAATGGGACTCTGAATTTTTGTTCAACGAATGAAATTTCAAAAAAAAACAAAACCTTTGGGATGAACTCATGCCTGAAGAGTCAACTTTCCCGCCCAACAGTTTTGTTGGGCGGTTCCTCGCCTTATGACGTTTTCCCTTAGCAGTCCAAGTTGACTGTTTGTTGAATGTTTTTTTGTAAAAACTCTTGTTCTAGTAGTAAGGGTCTACCCCTGGCAATTCTGCGTTTTCACGTCACCTTTTTATGGGATGGTGAGTGAGTGAGTGAGCTTACGTGACCCCGAACTGTTGAAAAGGCGGCCGGGCGAATCGTGACCTTTGAAAGGTCGTTTGGACAAAGGTTTTGGTCACGTTGCTTGAATCACCAACCGCGTTCGTAGATGTGTGGTTGGTTTGTTAGAGGAATTGATACTGAAGAAAAAACCATAGCCTTTCACCAACCACGTGAGTCGTGGTCAGCGGAAAGCCGGCGGAAATTCGGAGGTTTCCAGGCCTTCTTTGGAACCTCTGAGGGGTTCTAAGAGACCCTGCAACGCCAAAAGGCACACTATGAGGCGGCCAGCCAACAGCTCCAGGAGAAGATGAGAATGCCAGAGGTTTCTCCATGGCTTCAAAAACATTTGTGCCATGGGTTAAAGCACTGGAAAGGAGAGCCTCACGTGAAGCGCTTACAGCGCGTCTTGGAGGCCATGCTGCCATTCACAAACCTACAGTGATACCTGAATGAGACCGTCGGATTCGGTGCCGCCGACCCACCTTTGGTCGTGATTCAGAAGGTAAGAATGCCAAAGAAGCCGATGGACACCACCGCCTACAGTATTGCCACTAAAGCAGTCAGGCAAGGGGGGTAGAGCGGAAAAGATGGAAAAGAGTGCAATAGTGTCACATGTCCTTCGTCAATGTGGGTGGCACACCAAAAACTTGGATCTGGTGAGTCGCAACACGGCCAAATTGCCGACAGTGAGAAAATGGCAACAACCAAATTTCAACGACTGATCTGACATGCGCTGCATCTCCGAGCTTCGGGTCAGCTCCAAAAGAGTTGAACATCAGATGGCGCCAGAAAGACGTTGAAAACGATCCTAACCGTTGATTCTAACTTCCAACGGGAATTCCAAGTGCTGTTGAGGCGGAAAATCCCGAGATCACCAGTTGTTTAGCATACCCATACCATATTTTTTGGTGCAAATGTAGGTAAATGTATATAGCATACATTGAGTGACTGGGATAGTAATGTATCTAATGATTGATTTACGAGGTTTTCTACATTCCAGTCGAGGTGGTGATCGCCAGAGTACTGAACACATCAACAGTATTGCTTTGGAAAGGTTCGTTATTTGATGGTCATCAGAAAGGATCCCAAAAAATCACACCATGATGATGGACAGCCTATTCAGTTCTGTGACCAAAAGAAAGCACCCTTTTGAAGGAAAATCATCCTTCACACAACTTAATAGTCAACCATGTCAACTCCATATACCAGGTGATTCAATTCGTGACCTTCTTTTTCCCCAATTTGGAGGTCACCAACATCGCCTTTTGAAGGGGTCACAAAAAACTATCCCAAAAAGGTCACGGCTTGAATCACCTGGTACACCTGGAAATAGCGGGTATCTATTGGGTGCAATCCCCATTGAAAGGGTTTTCATTTCAACGAGGCTGTGATTTTGGGGGGAGCGCTTTGGAGCCAACTGCAGATGTATTTTCCGTTCCTAACTGAGGAGTTTTTGAGAACCCCGGAATACTCAAATTTGTTTTTGGGGGGAAATGCTCTGTGTATGTGTATGTTTTGTGGCAAAATTGTTTTTTTTTACCAAGAATGACGCAAAACCAACAAAAAACAACATACATAGCACCCAATTTTTTTTGGGGGGGGGTGAAGTCAAAAAAATGTAACGGTCTACATATGAGAGTTCCCACTTCACCCATGTTTTTTTAATCCCAAACAAGTTACAGGTTGAGCACTCCCCCGCCAGGAACAGTTTAAACTGATTTTACTACATGGGTTGTATAACTTTTTACCCAGATACTCAAGGGGACTGGTATATTTACCTACATTTGGCGGGATTTTATGGGAAATGTTTATATATATATATACGTATATATACCATATACATTGAGTGTTTGGGATAAGATTTTGTTCGTGTTATTTACTTCCTTCATTTCGTTCTGTAGAAGCATACCCAAACTGCGTATCGCTGGTCTCGCCAACCGTTGAGGTCCAACTATTCCAAAACAACTTGGGATACGTGGGACAACTGGGAGGACTGGAAAGGAGGCCTGGGGGATTTTTCGGACCCTAAGAATCCTTGAGATGTCGGGTGAACGGGGTGGTCAAGTTGACACCTGTTTTTTGAGGCCTTGAATTTCGGAGTGTCACGTTTGGAGGGTCTGGTGTTTCTATGACATGCGTGTGTTTTTTTTTTGGGGGGAAAACATATTTGTTTCACTTGTTTTCCAGGCGAATACCTCTTGAGGTGAACGGTGTTTGCTTCAGAGTCACGAGTCGTTTTGGACAGGATTTTGGCCATGGAGATTCAAGATAAGTTGTTTTGCAAAAAAGATATCTTTAAAAACGATGGAAGAAGTCTTACTTTGAGTTAAGGTTATGGGTTTGGGGAAAGCCCTGTGACATGATTCAAATGATAGAAACATGATTTCATTTTGATGACATCATTATTAGGTGGTGGTGTTAAACATTTTTCTATATTCACCCTTACCTTTTCTATATTCACCCTTACCTGAAGAGATGATCCAAGTTGACTCATATCCCTAGAACTCCACCAAGTCGACTATTTTTTTTAGTAGGGAATTTTAATCATCCCAAATTGGGGTCTATTAATCTATATAGCCTTGGACTTCAAGGGATACGTTTCAAACGGGTTGGTTCAACCACCAAGCGGATACGGAAGCGCACACTTGAAACCTTCATCAAGCGGCCAGTTAACTGAGGTAGCTCGCATACTGTTACTACGACCCCTTATGTACTGCACCTGGAACCCTAAAGCCTACCATTTTTTAAGTGGATAATGGTGAGTTCCAACCATTTTTTTGATAAAGATTTGGAATCATCCAACTGAAACAACCATCAAAAAGTTATCAATGGTTGTTTCTGGTTCCCATAAAAGGTGGGATCGGTAGCATATATCATATAACCCCCCAGAAGGCAAGGACTATAAGTGGTATATAAGTGGTATATACTGCCAATTTGGTGATTATATACTACCTACCACCTATTAAGGGAACCAGGAAACTCCATTGATGTTATGCAAACATTTGAAGGAACCAACAATAAAAGGATATCCCCCCAACAAGATTCAGTCAAGATTCCACGTTTTTTCCATCATGTCAACGGTATCAACGATGCGATTCCTTGTCAGGGAACGCATGAAAACTCGCACCCCTCCAATGAAATGTTTCCCATAAGGACCCATGTATGGTATATTTACTTACATTTACATTACATTTACCATAAAAATCAGCCATTCATGAAGGTAAATATACCAGTCCCATGGATTGTATGGGTTTGGATGAATTCACTTTCTTTTCGGGGGAATCCTGGTGGAAAACAACCAGGCGATTGGTCGCGATGGAACAAGGCCTGGGGTGGCTTTACATTTGGCCCTTGAGGAAATGCCCATTTTTATCGGGCTTTTTTTCGCACCTTGATACACCCTAAGAATCCAGACACCTCCCTAGAATAGGATTGAGGGTTCCAATCCCATCGCCAGAATAGGATTATAGGGGAAATCCCTTCCTTAGGAGATACCTGGATCCTTAGGGACAAAAAAAGTCAACGTCCAAAAGGAACCTGAAGATTTTCGTGATTCCAAAAAAAATCTGCGACGGAAAAATGAAATAAACAAAAGTTTTTCCTGGTTTCGACACGTGGATCCATGAAAACACCAAGTACCAGGGTGTCCAAAAAGAACTTTGTAACGAAAAAGAGTTTGAAAGTTGGGTGTTACGCTATAATCAGGGGACTTATCCAACCCAATTGAGCAATGAGAAAAACCTTGGTTGTTTAGGGTGTATAGGCATAGGGGATATTACTACCCAGTTATATAGGGATTATAATAAACCATCATAAGGATCCCTGTTAACCAACCAGTATAATGGAAAGTAGGAGGGTTTTTTTCGTGGCACAATTAGATTGGTTCACCCACTTACTACTGGGATGTCCTGCTGGTACTTAGGATCAATAGATTATTTCACCCCTAATATAAGTAGGTTGGATACGTCCCAATTAGTAGGTGAAACAACCCAACTTACTAAGGATCCTTACTAAGTTACATGGACATCCATAGTACCTAGTTGAGTTCCGAGCTGTTTGATTTTTTTGTTTTTTTAGGGGGAAGGGTCAAATTGGTACACGCCACAAGGACTTCCAATCTGCAAAGAATCGGACTGTTTGGGTAGGAGATTTACTACCCCTAAGGATTCAGATCTCAAAGATATGACCAGCAAAAGCAGACTTGCAAGCATCAAGAGGAGCACGAGGTGAAGAAAAAAGCTACTCAAGGGAGCTTGATCGCTATCAAAGAGTTGATGACTCATGTCAGGTCGAGTTTACGAACAAGCTTTTAAGGAAGAGTTTGGATCGAAATACCTCGCGGGTAACTGCAGGAGCCTTCGCACAGATGGGCGTCCAGAAGCATACAGCAAATGGCCGCACCGGACGATCATTTTTTGTACATGTGCCGCTGCTTCACGCAGCACCTCAATCAGGAAGAGAGAACGTATTGGGAATTCGCTCTGAGGAATTATGAAAGTGGAATATGGAGCCAACAATTGATGTGCATGAGGGAGACAATCTGGAATGTTGGCCCTGGACAATTTCGACTCTGGAGCTGCGTGAGGGACACGCGAAAAATTATCGGCTGAGATAAAAGATCAGCGGTCGGGGAAGGTGTCGACCCAGACAAAAGTTGGGTGTCCTAAGAAAAGGATTTCCCTATAATCCTATTCTGGCTGGGGGTGGGATCGAGACACCATCCTACGATTTTGGGAGGGGTCTGGATTCTTAGGGTACTGGCTACTGGGCCGGTTTCATCGCGACCAACCAAAAACTTTTTCTTGGGTAAACTGCACACATTGCTGGTTTAACGTAGAATTAATGATTAATGGTATATTACCTAGGTGGTGATTTCAAGTATTTATTTTCACCTCTACTTGGGGAAGATTCCCATTTTGACGTTCATATTTTTCAAGGGGGTTGGTTCAACCACCAACTAGTTACATTCATCCACTAAAGTCACAAACACCATGACCTGCAAGTCAAAGGCCATTAACAGAATAGTTTGCTGAGAATTGTCGAATTCTAAAACTTTACCAAAATCATGGTCTTTTCAATTTACACCCCGGAAATCTAACGAATTGATACCCAAGAATTGCCATGTTTAAAGGGAGTTACCTTTTCCAAGGCCCATCATTTTGGGTATCAATTCGTCAGTTTTCGGGGATGTGTAAAAGCTCCTGGAGAATTTATAGTCGACTTGGACATTTCTAATGGATTTTTTGACTACATTCCAAACAGGCCTGGAACTTGAAACCCATCCACTTTGAAGTGGTTCACTGTCAATTTGCATGATTTTCACCAAATCTTTACATGAAAAACGGTTGGAAATCACCATTTCCATCCATTCAACAACTGGTTGTTTAAAGCACCAGGTAAACATGAATCATGATTAATTTGTAGTTTCCAAAAAGAGACTGTGCACCAGGATCTTACATATACTTGGATGTCCCAGGAAATTAGTAAAAGGTTAGTAGTTTGGTTATAACCCCAGTATACCCCATTTATAGGTAGGTTATAAGCCATTGATCCTAACCATTGATCCTAACTTCCAACGGGACATCCAAGTGTGGAAGAAAGAAATCTTACGCCCCCAACAAAAGTTTAACATGGATCCGCAGAAAATGATGGATTTCCAATTCCGGAATCTCCGAACTTCCAGTTGCTGATTTTCAAGTTCGAGCGATTCACCCAAAATTGCATCTTACATAGAGGCAATGGTATTGTAGGGATACCAACCCCCAAATGCAATGCATCTCGGTGATTTTCTCTTGACAGGATTGGTCCGATTGGGATGATTGGAGATGGCAGAAGTGGTCAGGTGGTATGGGGTCTGGGGAAGCTACGAAGGGGTGATGGGCATTGTTGAGAATCATTGGTGTTTGGTGAAAAGAAGGGGAGAACAACAAAAACTTGGAGAGTTTTTGTTTCAAGTACAAACTAACAAAAATCCAATTCATATCAAATGATGATGCTTTTTGGAACATCTTCAGAGAGATGGATTCCCAAAATTGTGATGGATTATCATAGTGCAAAAGTTTAAGGCACAAACACCAAAGTTTATCAAATGTAGGCGTCCCTAAGTAACCCTTTGAGTGAGACCTTTTTATTTGGACCTTGCTATGCACGATGATTTTGGCCTGTAGTGAGACGCTTCTGAAATGTTATGAATTTCAATATGAAGTTTTTGGTCCCTCCTCAAATTGAAACATATCATGGCAAAACTGTTGATGGAAGAAATCCTACACCACCAAGGATGATGATTATCCCATTATTTATCAGGTTTTAACCGTCCCAGGTGGTTGTTTGGGATTTCTGAACCATCAACAGTATCACGGTAATAGCTCACTAGACAAGAGTCTGAAATGAAGTAGGACTTGATGTTTTCCATATTTCGAATGGTATTTTTAAGCCCTGAAGAAAACTTCCAAAACTGAAACTGCCAGGTTCTTCCAAGTGACCCAAATTGATATCAAATTGATCCCCCAAATGGAGGTCACTTAACCCCTGATTTCAGGTCACATAGATAAACCCCCAAGTCTGGGTCACTCAGATGAACCTGCTGTTTTTTTTTTAAATGCTGAGAAATTTATGGAATTTGACAACTGCAGTTTTGGATTCCCATTGGGTCAGCTACGACGTTGCATTCATTTTTGTTGCTGAAGGAAAACCCGACTTCAAATTATGGTTTATCCAAGGAAGAGATAACGGTTTAATCCAAGGAAACAACACAAACAAAAGACCCACATGTGTATTGGAAAAAACCTACTTCATGATGGAAAGCCATAACTACGGTAGGTGGTTTCAAAAGGTTTTTTAATGTTCACCCCGATCCCTGGCGAAATGATCCAATTTGGTCCGAGCATGGGTTTAAACCAGCAAGTTAGTTGAGATCCATACATCTTTGGTCAAAGTTCATTGGGACCCGGGCCAGGAATTTTTGGGCCCCCAAAATGCAACTGAGTTGAGCAAGGGAAATGGGACCACAAAGTTTCAGAGAAATCTAGGTTGGTGAAATATTTATTCCATTTGACCAGATACATGGTTGTAGACATACACCCTTGTTGGGATGTTTTGTGTTAGGGAAATTGACTCCAGTTTCAAGGTGAAAAAATTGCTTCAAAGGGGGTGAACATTTAAAAAAAAAAGGTCCTCACTTAGCCAAGCAGGGCTTAACTTTTACATTTTACACTCTTTTTTGGGGGGGGTGGCTGGGGGGGAGGTGATACAAATATCTTTGTTTTTTTTGTTTGAAAAGGAGAGGAGGATGTTTCAACTGAGCAGTCTTCGAAAACTCTGAGCAGCGTTCATTCAGTCGCACAGCCCATATAAGGATTGGAATGTCAGCCAAGGGTTTTTGAGCACTGCTCAACGGTTTTATTTCATGACAAATTGCATTGCTCAAAAAAAAGTGAGAGAAACTGTGAAACACAGCAGCTCAACTGGTCTCCTGAAATGCTCAACTGTTTCCTGGTTAGGTTGAACTGGCAACCAACCAACCAACCAACCAACCAACCAACCAACCAACCAACCAACCAACCAACCAACCAACCAACCTTACCAACCTTACCAACCGTATCTTTGCTCAGCCAGGAGACTATTGGCAGGCAGCTCACGGATGGATGGGTCCAAACAAACAGGGCAAAACTTCTGCACAACCCTGGGGTTGGGGGGTGGACAAGTTGTGTGCGACAGAAGGTGGGTTGGAACCCCAAACTCCCATTTTTCCAAGTCGTTTCAAGGGCAAGATTTGTATTTGGATGTTTCCAAAAATAGTGGTATCCCCAAATCATCGATTTTAATAGGGTTTTCCACTATAACCATCCATTTTGGTGTACCACTATTTTTGGAAACACCATTTTTTTTTTTGCAGAGCCAAAATGGACACATGGCACATGCATGTTTTTTTTCTTGCTGTAAAAACTCCTTGGAGAAGTTTTTGTTGATCGCCCTCCCTGAAACAAAACAAATGGTTGGAAGATGAGCTGCCCAATAGTTGCATCCAATGTCGTTGTTTTTCTCACTTGTGTGTTTCGTTTCTGTATTCATGATATCGTAGTTCATGTTTTGTTCAATTTGCAATGCCATGTTTCAGGTGCTTTTGCAGTTTGTTTTCAGGGACGCTAAATGAAGTTCTTGCAGGTTTGTTTGCCGTTGCTTTCTAGGAAAGAGAGTCCTGATTTGCCGGAAGGTAGCTTTCTGGTACTGCTTTAAATGAAATGGATTGAAATGATGATGATGATGATGATGATGATGATGACGATGATGGTGATGATGATGATGATGATGATGATGATGATGATGATGATGATGATGATGATGATGATATTTTTGGCTAGCTAGTTTCGCAAACTAACACTGGCAATGGAGATTTCACATGTTCCCGATCTGTTGTGAATATATATATATATATCTTTTCTAATCTTATTTTATCAGCTTAAAGTTCACGGTTGGTTTGGGTCCCGGTTGTTTGGATTCCTGGGAATCCTTTATCAGAGGGATTGTTACTTAGGGGTACCTCGATTCGAATCCCAAACCACCAGCCCAAAGGATCAATTCACCAGAAATTGACTTTTACTGAAGGGTATTACCAATGCTTTTGATGGATATGGGGAGCATGGCCATCTTGTCATATCTTGTCTTTCTTGTCAACGGAGAGGGCAAAATTGCCTAGAAACCATAGGCAGATCGGTCCGGAGATTGGAAAGACGATAAGGCCAAGAAGAAGGAGTCTCAATAGTCTCGTTTTGTTGCTGATGGATCTGACAGGAAGGATGTTGTTTACAAGGTGGGCCCCTATCAGTTACAAATGGGGTTATAACTCCCATAAGTAGGGTTATAACTCCAGTTACCCATTTATAAGGCCATTTATACAGGTTATAACTCCATTTATAACTGGTAGGGGCCCACCTTGTAGGGATTTCACGAGTTTTGTTTCGGGCAGAAGTCGGGTTATTTTTTTTTCTTCAGATGGTGGTATATGGCACACTACCTAAAACAAACAGATCGCACCTGGGCAATGCAATGAATATCAAATATTCTGGGTGGTGGTTTCAAATAGTTTTTATTTTCACCCCTATTTGGGGAAGATTCCCATTTTGACTAATATTTTTCAGATGGGTTGAAACCACCAACTAGTATTGATATGATAAACGATATGTGCAATTCATAATGCACCCCAAGCAGGAAGAACAAAAACCAAAGCCTCAAAAGGCGTCACCTTTTAGTAGGGGAAATCCTGCCTGAATGACCTAACCCATGACGCATCCATGGCACTGGTATTTTTACTGTACCTGCATTTTTGGGTGAAGTGTTACGGTCAATTGGCAGGTAAATATACCAACCCTCCCATGGATGCGTCATGGGTAATGGTTTATTATAATCCCCATTGAACTGTGTGTGTTATAATATTCTAGTACGTATAATCCCCTTTTTTTATGCCCTAAACAAGCAGGTAAGAAATTTCTCAGTTCAGTTGAGTTGGGCCCGAAAAAAAAAAAAACACCGAAAACATGTTGTGGAACCAGCAACCTGAACGCGACATTTTTCCCCACAACAATCAACTCCTGACCAAATGTGAGACTTTTTCAGCTGCGGTTTCGAGGACAAGGACAAGAAGGAAGAAAAGAAAGAGAAGAAGGAGCTGATCCCCCAAAGTTGCTATAGGTGAATATACCATACCTAGGTAGATTTACCTACATGAATGGCTGTTTTTTTAATGGTAAACGTATAGGTAAATATACCATTCCTAGGTGGTGGCAACTCAAATATTTTGTTATGTTCACCCCAAACTTTGGGCAAGATGTCCAATTTGACGAGCATATTTTTCAGATGGTTTGGTTGAAACCACCAACCAGATTGGATTTGGGGATTTTTCTTGGAATTCTGTTAAAAGTTGGTGATTATATAAACCCCTATAAAAATGGCCGAATATAAATTCGGAACTGGGGTTATAAACCTAAGTGGGATTTTCCTTTACTTGAATTTGCTGTAGTTGGTGATTTCTTTTTATTTTGTAGCATCGTAAATCACGATTGAATCACCATTTTCGGGATTTTTGTCCAACCACGAAAAAAGCAAATCTAAGTATAAGTATATATTGGGTTGCTCCTCTACCAAACGCCAACCACCTGGTCAACACCTCTGCTCAAATGGTATTTGGATAATTTTTGGAAGACCAACTTGGATGTCCCAGGAAATTAGTAAAAGGTTAGTAGTTTGGTTATAACCCCAGTATACCCCATTTATAAGTAAGTTATAATCCATTTACTAACCATTTGATGGAAGTTTCATAAAGGCTTGCCTTAAGAAACACATCACCCTCCGTCATTCAGTCTTTTTTTTTGGGTGCTCTGTCTTGCTGATTCAGCGTTTAGCATAATATGTTGTATGTAAACAATACGTATCAAAATAGGGGAACCTTGGAAGAGTCACTAAACATTTCAGGTACCTAAAATGGGGGTACTCATTTTTTTTACCTGTACGGATGTTAGTCTTATGTAAGGGGAGGGAAAACCCACCCCCGATGTAGCCAAAAGTCAGGTTGAGGATTCCTCAAATTCCTGGTGAAAGAGGAAGGGTCACCAATCTAAAGCTTTGATAAAGTCGAGTTGGGGACAAGTAGGCAAGTCTTCTTTTGAAAAGCCCCGTTCTTCTTTATCCCATGACGGATGCATGGGACGATTGTATATTTACCTATACATGAATGGTTGATACCATACATGGATGCCATGGGTATTCCCCAGTTATCAATACAACGATTCAATAACTGCTCCAGATTGTCTCACGGTTGCAGTTGGAAATTGCCAGCCGGTTTGGCTGACTTCAAGAGGAACAACCACAAAGTATGATACAGTACTCTTTTTCCACCAATCATGGAAATGGAAACTGGCCCCTTTGGAGACTGCGCCCCTGAAAACTAACATGAACAATAGAAAACCAACCATTTGAAGATGTATCTCCTAGTAAAACTGGTGATTTCCAGCCTGCCATGTTAGTTTTCAGGGGGGGTAAACTCACCTTCCATTGACCAAACAATTCCACGTAACCATGGGCCTATGGGAGGAAGAGTTTTACAGTGACCCATCTCTGAAAGTCCACCTAAATAATAAGAAACCAAACTCAACACCATTGATGTGTAAGCAACAACGACAGGTACTGTAGCACCTGATCGTCGTTTTTGTTGGGGGGTGGATCCATGTTTTGTTTCTGGTTCCATGGATTTTTTTTTGGGGGGGGGTGGTTGGTTGGTTGGATGTCGTTGGATGGAGGTCACTCGAAGGTGGTGTTGCTATATGTGCATCAAGGTCAAACCATCGACGTGTCAACAGTTTAAGAAAGGTGGAGGAACAAATGCCACAAACAACAGACAACACACACTTTCGATGATCATTAGCAAACTATTGATTGATATATTTTTTGACTTGCAATCGAACTTGATCTCAGTTCTTCACGTTTTGCTGAACTTAGACACCTTTATTTGTTCTCATAGCAAATACTAAAGGATCCAAAAACAACAAAAATGATAGCATCCAAAGTGGAAAAAATCGACATGCAAAAAAAAACACATCCTTTAAAGGAAATTCCCCCCAAAAAAAACGCTGGGCGTTTTCGTCCTTTTCACCCCAACAAAAAAATCATCGGCCTCAGCGAATCATGGATCCCATTCAGGCGCGCCGATTGTTCGGGTGGAGAAATCTCTAGGTTTTGGTGGTGGGTTTTTGGATGGAAGTCCATGGGAATGGTAGTGCTGATGGTTCAGAAATCCTGTAACAAAAAACAAAAAAATGGGATAAACTACCAACCCCTCAACTGGTTACCTGGATTTCTTCCATCAACAGTTTGTGTAACCTAATATGAGTGGTTGATTTTGATGAGGTAGATTCGCGGGGTAAAGATACGTCCTCGTCCCATGGATACTATGGGAATATATGTATTTGTGTTGGCCCAATCCCTTTGTGGGTTTGGAGTAACTCCTTGCGCGCCTAAACACCTTGTAACTCATAGGGTATGACTGGAGCACTAGGATTAGGTTTTGCTTTTTTGCTTTTTACACACCCCAAAGAATTGCCTATTTTGTTGTGGAGGGTTGTCCAAACACGCTGGTTCACAAGTTTTGCAACTACTTATGTTTGCTGAAATACATTTAATCTATATGTTTTATATATGATCCATTGGCAAAGGAGGTGTTTGGAGAGGAAGTTCGAGGCATAGATGTAAAGGTAATGTGGCTAAAATGTATGCAAATTTGTGGTTCAAAATGAAAATGTTTTCATCGACAACCTGTATTTGTCTATTCTAAACCTATTAGTACCATATATTTAAGATCTGTGCCAATTATAACAACCTCAGCCGTTGGTTAGGAAATCCTCTACACCATGCTGGTTTAGTAATCCAGGAATCCCCCCTTTAAAATGCCTGAACAATTCAGGTCTAGGAAGTATTCCAGAAATTTTGCCTAAAATCATGGAAAATGTGTGTATCAGAATCACCAACCATCTAACACCTGTATTTGCCAACCTATTGTTACTCTATTCTATGTAATTATGATGGGGGAAGCACCTTGGAAATTATGCCAAACGTTTCATCATTTTCCGAGCCCGTCTGTTAGTTTCAGGGAGGGTAGATTGACAAACAAATTCCTCGCAGAGGCATGGAAGTTGCAACAAGCTCGGTTGGGCAACAAGGAGCGTGTGTGTTTTTTTGGGGGTGGGGAATCGAGGGATGGGTTGATGGGGGGTTGCTACGGACGGTGGGCACAGTCCAGGTTAGGTACATTGCAAACAAACACTATTTAAGTTTGGGGACTCATATAAGAGTCTCCTGCATCCAATGCCAACGAAACAGAAAAACCAAGGCGCCTTGAATTCAGGATCATAATGACCTATATTTGTTTTGCAGGGTGATTTTTTTACGGATGCAACCATTGGCAAACTTTACGGATTCACTATTGGATCTACTTTTTTGAAAATCGACTTAAACGGATCTAAGATGAATGATTCCTCAAGATATGGCTCAACAATTGTTTAACAGACACCAGTTGATATGGAGAAAAAACAAGTTTCATACAATTTCAAAATTAATATGTATATTACATATAACACACGTTGCACCCGGATTTCTGAACCATCAACTGTAAAGGTCTTATTTGTTTAGGGGCGAGGGAGATTGGCAAGTGTCAATGGCAAGAGAGTCGTTGATATTCCGATTTTTGTTGCAGGAAAAAACATTGGAAGAGCTCCTTGGTTTTGCAAGACATGTTATGCCCATGACGGATGCCATGGGACGATTGTATGTTCAACTATACATTTAATTTACCATAACAATTCAGCTAAATGTAGGTAAATTTACCGGTCCCATGGATGGAAATTAGTAGGTAAATTTCCATTAAGTGAATGGTTTCCATTAGGCAAATTAGTAGGTAAATGTACAATCGTCCCATGGATCAGGCATGGCATGGGGCGATCAGGTAGCAGTCGGTTTGGTTTTTCGATGTTTTTTCTCTTTTGCAGACGGGTTTAGTATATGATTTTCACTGCAAAAACACTACGGAGTTGGTGAAATTGTTTGATGTACCAACAAGAACTGCAAGAGGCATGCAAAACCTTTGCTAGGTGGTGGTTTCATCTTTTTTTATGTTCACCCTTACCTGGGGAAATGATCCAATTTGACTAATATTTTTCAAAGGGGTTGAAACCACCAACTAGTTACTTTAAGTGTATCTTGGGACCAGAAACAACACTTTTTTGTTGACATTCCAGGCAAGGGGTGAGTTATATCAATGGCATTTTGTACCCAAAACTTCCAATCAAACACCTTGGTTTTTGGAGATATGACTGGACCCCAAAGACATAGCATCGAAACCACCGGTCACCTCAGTTTTGGTATGACTGGAAGACTAGGGTTTTATCAGAAACCATACCTTTCCTGAAACTAACATGGCAGGCTGGAAGATGTCCATTTTTCATAGAAGATACATCTTCAAAGGGTTGGAACTTTCCAGCCGAGTCATTCGTTAGTTTGCAGAGGTGTATTTCATCGATAGAAACATACCTTACAAGGTGGGTCCCTATACCAGTTATAAATGGAGTCATGATGGGACCCCCATAAATGGTCTTATAAATACAGTAGGTAACTGGGGTTATCTTCACCCCTACAACCACCCTATAGTCAGCAATCAGGTCTTCAACCGCCACGAAGCCTCCGAGGCTTCGAGTTTCTCAACCACGATGGACGGTGGCCTTTGACATGGCTGATGAGGAGAGTGTTTAAACTTTGCACGAAGCATATATGGGTGTTAGGTAGTTCCCCGGATGTTGCCCATAGGATCCATTCAGGTAGCATATATGGCTGTTATAGGTAGTTCCCCAAAATGACGGTTTGGAAAAGGTGGGCTCCCTTCAAAGATGGCCAATTCTTGGTATCAATTCGTTAGATTTCCAGCCAGTGACTCTCCCTGAAACTAACAGCAAACGCAACCTGAAAATTGATGGTTGGTTCCGATGTATTTCCTATTGAAGTAGTCCCTGAAATCAGGTGCGAGCCGTTAGTTTCAGGGAGTGTATGTGGTCCCCGGGTGTTGCCTATGACGGATCCATGGGATATGGAAAAAGTTACCTACCTGTTCCATCAAAAATCAATCATTCATGTAGGTAAATATACCATTCTACCATGGATCCTATGGGGTTGGGGTTGGGAGGATTGGAATGTTTAGAGGTGGCTTTTTGTTTGCGTGTTTTGTTTTTGGTTTTGAACTTTTGAACATATATTGTTTTTGTTAAAACATACATAACATACTGTTGATGGAAGAAGTCCTGTACCATGTGAAACAAATATGTGCAACATGTGTGAGACATGTGTGGACAAATGGCAATGGTGGAGAAGTGTCACTGGTAGTAAAATGGTTAGGATTAGGTCATTCCATCCTAATATACACGCCGACACAAAAAAAAAACATGGACCCTAAACAACGTATGGCAAAAACGGATGATTTGTTTGTCTCACCTTCCGTTGGATGTTCTCAGTGTTTCACGTTTTTTTTTTTCCCAGCTGTTTGGAAAGTGTATTCTTCTGTCGCCCTGTGGGGGGGACATTGTCATGTTAGTTTTCGGGTGAAGAGTTCATGTGGGGATTATTCAATTGAAAGGTGAAAACTCAACTGAGCAATGAACAAGAAAAGGTCCCCTGGTTGTTTAGGGTTTTTGTACGGGATGCAAAACTACTCAGTTATGGTTGGATTATTCCATAAACGAATGAAATAAGGATCCCGTCATTCAACCACCAGGATGTCAACCAAAAGTATCCGAGTTGGAGTTGTTTTTGTTTGGTCTTCGTGGCTCATCTAGTATGTACCCGCCTTGGGAACCCAAAACTGATCAACTCTACAAAAAAAACTCGGGTGGAAAGGACCAAGATACCTTCATAGACTTGGAGCAATGTGGCAAAGCTTTCAAGAGGACTGATGAACATCCAAAAGGGCCCACGTGGTGGTGTCATAACGAGTAGGGGCCCTCCTGATGGTGTGCCATTTTTATCTAGGTGGTGGCAACTCAAATATTTTTTATTTTCACCCCGAACTTTTGGGAAGGTGTCCAATTTGACGAGCATATTTTTTCAAATGGGTTGGTTCAACCACCAACTAGTTATCTTTATATCTTCATCATGTTCAGATTCGTTTGCTTGTTGTTTTCTGTGCAGCCTTCGAGGATTTGCACCACTTTTTGTTTGTCTTTTCGGGTCCTGCCAGCCCAAGGACCCATGTTCCATTCCCATAGCATGTCTGGTATATATACCTACATTTACCATAAAACATCTACCATTGATGGATCAGTAAATCTACGTCCTCGTCCCATGGATGGTATGGGAATGGAACATCAGAGTTTTTCAAAGTAAATATCACCTAGATGGGCTTTACCGTGATGGTATTCCACCTATATTTTTTGTGATGTTTAATGCGGAAGATATAGAAAACCCCTGGTCATGAGGGTTGTAGTCATACCATAACTAGGTGGTGGTTTCAAATATGTTTTTTTTTAACGTTCACCCCGAAATTTGGGGAAGATTCCCGTTTTGACTGATACGTTTCAAATGGGTTGAAACCACCAACCAGTTAGAGTCCATGGAGGTTTTAGGGGCTACTCTAATTGTAAGACGTTTGTGGGGATGCGATGTATCATAGCCACACAAGATCTATCCAAAGGATCAATGAACATTGAGTTTTGTTCTACATCATGTACCCTTCAAGATTGCTTTACCAACATATTTAATAGATATATGATATATCCATAGATAAAGATATTTATAGTATGGACCAGGGTCACTGTATAGGCGCAAAATGCTCGTTTTTGGACGGTTGTTGATACAAACATAATGTGTGTTCAAAACACCAATTTGCATACATTTCGCGGCAGCCTACCCATACATTGCGAAATGTTCAAAACCCAACCCACCTTGGAATGGAAAACGTGGCCCCGCACACACAAAAATGGCAGGATTTTAGGCGCCGGGAACGAGATGCCTCACTACCGTTTGAAGGACGATCACAGACATGGCACTGGTTGGGCGCATGGGTGAACTTTGTGAAGCATGTTGAAATCCAATGAACGCACCCCCTGGCAGTGTTTTAACATGGAAGCTAACAAGAAGCTCAAACAAAACATTGATTCCTTTTGCTTGGAGTTGTTGAATGTTGAAGGTGATTTAAGTTACGGTTTCGATCTACCATGGTAAATTTTACATCACCATGAATTTCACCACCATGTTTGGGAGAGTATTTTGGTGTTCTCACTCAGCATTTTAGGCAAATCCAAGTTTGATCCAACCATCAATGGCTTCAGGTTCCACTTCCTTGGGGGTTGAAGATGTGGAAAAATTCCTTCAGGAATTTTCGTTGCGAGAAAAAGACGTGGAGCTTTTAGTCATACACCCCCGAAGATTAACAGCTCGAACCTGAAAATGATGGTTTGGAAGATGATTTTCCTTTTCCAGGGGTGTATTCTCAGGTTCCATGTTAATCTTCCGGGGTGTAACCCTTACGTGAGGATTTCTCGGTGCAAAAGGACTTAAACAAACGTGATACTCCTTGGAAAGTCAAGGAAACGACTATTAAAGTGATAATCCCCCAACTTTTTGATGATAAAAAAACTCCCTAAGAATCATGGTGTCTTTACCATCACTGATGGCTTTGGAGATCCAACAAAAATCTCACAAAAATCGTCGTTTCCTTGCCTCAAAAACTTACACAATTTGCTTGTATGAATTGACCAACCATACCACCCGAGATATTATGACTTCTAAAAACCTATTTTGTCTGAATGGTGGACTTCCTGGTGACTTATCTTCCCCCCAAGGGTTTTCCTGAGAAGAAAACCAAAAATCCTTGGACGGCACTTGGGGGGCTCCTTCCACAACCGATCCCTTTCCTCCACGTTATGATGTATGAAGGATGGCTTGGAAAATTACCCTCCAGGGAACTAACATATCCCCCCAAAATGGCATTTTGAAGATGATTTTCCTTTTCCCAAGGTGGGATATGTTAGTCCCCTGGAGGGTAGGCTTAGTGGTTGAATTGGGAATTCTTATCCCGATATCCCGTGGGGGCAAATTATAGCGACCTAACTATCCCCGCCGCCGGTTGTTGGTCACACACACTTTTCAAAGGTGGTGAAAAGTAAGGGAGTTATAGCACCCTGAAATGGCCGAAACATTCAGGTTTCGGAATTATAGTCATTTGCCCAGATATCCTTTCCTTCATTTCTATGTCTAAGAAATTATGTTCTCTTCTCCATGAGTCAAGAGACATGGAAGACAGGGGATATGATTTTAAGTTAAGCACCTGGTGATTCTTTGTGATCTTTTTGGGATGGTTAATATTATGACCCTTGTGGATATCCCTTTTCATCTTTTCTCATTGCTTATGTGAGCAATGAAAAAAACCCTGGTTGGTTTGGTTATATAGGGGATTATACTACCCAGTTATATAGGGATTATAATGAACCGTTATAAGGATCCCTATCAACCAACCAGTATAATGGAAGGTAAGAGGGTTTTTTCGTGGCTCAAGCTTGTTTTGGTGGATTTGACGGAAGGAAATCTTCGATGAGCTGGACGCCTTAGGCCGTTACTCTCCGTTGGGTGAGTTGTGAATTCCATGTGTTTTTTGCCACGACTTGGAAGATGTGTTTTTTTGTTGGGTGATTTTGTTCGGATTTTGTACCATGGTAAATCACATGTTTTTTCACCACCATTTGGAAGAGTTCTATTTTTTGTTCCAAGCACCAAAAAAAGCAAATCTAAGTATATAATACCACGGTAAATCACAGTGTTTTCACCACCACTTGGAAGATTTCTATTTTGTTCCAAGCACCAAAAAAGCAAATCTAAGTGCTTTGAACACCTCCAAAACCCGTGTTGAGACAAGCGGAAGTTCAGTGAAGCAAACCATTCGTGGCTGGTGTTGTCCAAGGGTTTGATCCAAGGATTCCTAATGAGGTTGGAACTTTTCCCGCATGAATTTTGTGTTTGGCGATTGGACATTGAAGGCCACTTACACCCCTGAAAACTAACATATCCCTTGAAACATGGTTGTTTTTTAATGATAAACGTAGGTAAATATACCATGCCTAGGTGGTGGCAACTCACATATCTTTTTTATTTTCACCCCGAACCCTGGGGAGATGATCCAATTTGACTTGTGCATATTTTTCAATTGGGTTGGTGAAAAACCACCAACTAGCAGCACCTTTTATGGAATTTCTTCAAAAGGTGAGTTTCCTCAGGTTTTTAGGAGGACGATTTTGACACAACAACAAGGTGGGCCCCGGATGCAGTTCTAAATGGGGTTATAAGTTATCACTCCAGTGAAACCCATTTATTTTGAGGCCATTTATAGAATTTATAGAGGTTATAACTTATAACTCCATTTATAACGATCGGTTCGAAACGCCCACCTTGTGACAGACTGCCTCCATCCAACAACAACTTTTTCCCGCCGCCAGGGAAGCAAAAACTGGATTTCCGGCAATTTCACAAACTCGCCTCTTGGGCACCCGAAAACCAGTGAGTGAACCGGATGGAGGGAAGGCGGCTGTGATGGCTGGTGTGAACCTACCGTAACCCGTAACGGGGACCCTAAGGTAGCAAGCCGGGACCCCCTCCCAAATGGCCGGGGTCCCTTATGATGATCAGGTGCTTATGAAAAAAAAACATGGGTTTCCCCGCAAAAGAAGGCCGAAAATTAAAGCTTGATTTCTGGGGTGGGGTAGGGTTGACCAGCCATGATTGACCAGGGGGATTTTTTGTTTCGCATCTTGTTGAACAATGAAAATTGTGTTGCAGTGTTTTTTTGGGGTATAGTTTACACCCCGCGAAGTTTAAGTTGAACATAGCACCATGAAAAGTCCATGGTTGGAAGACGATCCCTTGCTTTTTGGGAAGGTAACGGTAACATCCAGGGGCGAACTCTTAAACTTGAGGTGGGCAAGTGTTTTTCTTTTGCAGGGTGAATGTTGTTGGGTGAATGTTGTTATCCTTTCGGTGTGTGGATTGGATTGTGTGATTAAAGAACTTCTTAAATTTTGATGGTGTCCGAGAATTGGAAAGTGGTAAGATGTGGTAAGGAATACATTCCCCCGAAAAACTGAAAAATGGATCCTACTAGGATGTCCATGGAACTTAGTAACGATCCTTAGTAAGTTGGGTTGTAACCTACTTAGGGGACGTATCCAACCTACTTATATAGGGGTTATAATCTATTTACTAAGTACCATGGACATCCTAGTGGCAGTCATGGTTTGGTTTTCAGGACTTTCCAAACTCAACGACAATCCGTGGAATTTTGGGGAGTCGATCTTAGCATCTTTGCTTCAATGAACTCGCATGAGTGGACAATGATCAGAGGGCAATAGCCCGAGGTTGCGCCACGAATTGCCACTTGAGTATTTTTATTTGGCTAAGAATGGCCATCCCCGGGACAAAGAATATTGATCAAAACTCATATCTCCATCCATTAACAAACAAGTTTCTGCCAAAAAACATGTTTCTCCCAAATGTAGTATTTAAGTATTTAAGATCACCCCCCAACAAAGGGGGTTGCAAACTTTTAAAAGAAACGGTTGTTTTTGTTGGGCAAACTTTCTTGGTAGTTTCCCTCAGCATTTTCCGGGGCCGTATAGCTCCATCCAATGCCAGATGTCATCCTAATCAGTTGCAAGATTTCCTTTCGTTTTTTTGTTTCCCTGGTCTTCCACCACCATTACAATAATGGTTGACCCAATTTCGATGATTAAAACCCTTAGGTAATCAATGGTGGTTATATTAACACCCATTGTTTTAATGGTGGTTGGAATCTCAGGGGTTTGTTTGTTTTTTTTGTTTGTGATGACTTTTTACGGATTCTACTAGGATGTCCTGGTGGAACTTAGTAAGGATCCTTAGTAAGTTGGGTTGTTTCACCTACTAATCAGGGACGTATCCAAGCTACTTATATCAGGGTGAAAGAATCTATTTACTAAGTACCAGCAGGACGTCCTAGTACCATGGCAAATCACCATGAACTCACCACCATTTTGGGGGGATATGTTTTTACTTTTTCTTAGCATGTTACAAGCAAAATCTGAGTCAATAAGGGCACCACCCTAGTTGTAAATGAAATCTTTCACCTCAGTAAATCCTACAAATTACCCCACTTGAGCAATGACAAAAAACCCTGGTTGGTTAGGGTATATAGGGCATGAAATACTACCCAGTCATATAGGGGTTGTTTCGTAAACCAATATAAGTTAATCCCGTCATTACTCAACCAGTATATTTCATGAAAAGTAAGGGACCCCAGGTTTTTTTTTCGTGGCTCACTTAGAACCAGGAGGTTGGATCCCCAACATGATCCAACCACAGTAAATCAGCAAAAATCCAACGGTTTTCCCCCAACCGTCATATCCAACCGTCATTCCTCCAAGCGTCTCCAACGTCCAGAAATCAACCCACCGAGGCAGCGGAGCTTTCGCAGTACATGGCAGACAATCCCAAATGGGCCAAGGATGAGGTACGCTTTCGCAGTGGTCGTTCGTCGTGGTGTTTTTTTTTAATATGGATGTTTCCGAAAATAGAAGTACCCCAAAATGGATGGTTTATAATGGAAACCCTTATTAAAATGGATGATTTGGAGGTAGCATTATTTTCGGAAACATCCATATAGAAAATACAACGGAAAGCTGACCGGGGAAAAAAAAACTCCTCCCCAAAAAAACGAAAAACTAATGGAATGGTTAAAAACGAAATATTATGGAAAGTAGAGAAATTTCCAGCAAACTGTGCTTAAAATGGAATCTTGACAGGAACTATCCCCAAATTGCATTACGACCTATCCCCAGCGGTTGGTGACCCTTTACATGATGGTTTGGTATGGGAATTCCACCCAAAATGCCCGAAGGAATTCAGATTTCGGAAGTATAATTTCCTCCGATTTTTTTGAACCAATGTGTTTTTTGACAGTTGATGTGTTCTAATCTCATTTCTTGTGGTTAAATCACCAGGGTCATGTCCTTTTTTTTGGCAGTGAGTAACCTCTTGGTTGGTTACTTTGCACCTTTGGGTTAATTTCAAGTGGTTTGGTTTTACAGTTTTACATGTGCTGTTTATTTCTCAAAAAAAACATGGAAAAATGATGAAACATGTCATCCTTGCTGTCCCATCGCCGCCTTTTCAGGAAGACAAAGCCGAGAAGGAGCGGGGGGGAAGGGCCACAACAACAAGAGCAGCAACAACAACAACAACAACACGGAAGGATAACACAAAACAATCAACAAGTTGGTGATTTCAACCCAGTTTGTTGAGAAAAAACATGAATCAGTCAATCAGGTTCCTCTTCAAATAGATTCAATAAATCTTAAGAAACAAACAATCCCTTGTCTTAAGCAGTGTGGGTCAAAGGGCAAAGAGTTCATGGCAAGAAGTCTAAGGGCATAGATTTTCCACGTACCCCCTACCCAGGATGCGATGTTCCTCGTCACCACCAGGATGACTTAAGTTACATGTTTAGGCGACCGGGAATTCCTACGTAATAAACCCTTATTTCCCACAATTGCATCTTGGGTGGGGAGGTATATATATATGATAGAGAGATCTTTAGGTACTATTTCGTTGCGCCATGTAATATCGAAAATATTTAATTAGCAAAGGCTTCTGCCAATTAAATATTTTAAATATTTCAGAAATCCAGAAATCCGGACCATTTAAATAATTAAATATTTTAAATATTTTAATTATTTTAAA
>DF244055.1:1078-31250 GCA_000507305.1 Breviolum minutum Mf 1.05b.01 | reverse complement strand
CATTGTCAAGCCATACGTCTGCCACATTTGCTTTTGAATCACCCAAAATGAAGTCCAGCTGTACCCGGGCTTCGTCAAAGTACCTTTGGCATGTCCAACTATCATTTATGTCATGCGCATTTGTTTGCCGGCTCAAAATGTGAAACCCATTCTGCAAAACCCAATTTGCTAAATGTACACCGCGGTCGTTTCTGCGACCAACACCCCACCAGCCCAAGGAGTGCAAGTCATCACCAAGTTGCACACCTCCAATGCAAGCGTTGAAGTCGCCTCCAACAAGAATGCGACCAGGTGTCTGGCCCAACCCGTCCAGCACCGAATCCAGCAATTCGTACATCCCTTCAATCGAAGCATCGTCATCCCAAGAAGTTGGGAAATAACATGACAAAAGGGAAAGGGTGAGTCCAGAATAAGTCAACTTCAACAAACATAAACGTGGGGAATAAGCGTGAAAGGAAATGTTCGAAATTTGTTTCATCATCCGTCCTGATATTGCAATGCCCACCCCTTGATTGGTATTGCAATTTTGTTCAGAACCATGATGATTGAATTCTTTTCCCATGTCCCTTGCGGACCGTAGCAGTTCTGCTGACTCGGACGGGATTGGGTGTGAGAGAGAGTGGTCCCAAGGTTTGTGTACTCAATTTGTGTTGGTCCTGGGGAGTTGAAATGCGTATTGACTGTCCAGTACAACAGTCCGAAACCGAGACCCTGCAGAAAAGCGGGGCTAGGAAAAATCAAGGAAAAACAAATATATTATATCCCGACATCATGGGACACCGATGTTTTTTTTTAAAAGGTTCAAGTAAACAGGGACAACTGTCGAGCAAGCGGCGCTATTTCCATTGTCGGTGGTGACTGTCATGCATCACCTCGTTCATTGCTGACACGTGATGATGGTGATTTGCTTGGATTCTGGGGTGTTGGTAAAACGAATGGACGCGGAAATTGGCTTGTACAATGGATTCTGTCAAATGGATTGCGTGTGGCGAGCCGTCAAAAACTTTGTGACAAACACGAAAAAAAGTTAGAATTGCAGAAGGTCCACAGTGGGAAAGGGTGCGGGGAAAAAAAAAACAGGTGCAGGAGGCGTGGCTATTCTGATGCAAACTCGCCACAAGAAATAGGCAAAGGGAAATCATAGACTCGGTGTAGCTTTGGACTTCCGCCCTCTTTCACCATGGACGGGACAATTTGCCAAAAACCAATTTCAATGTGCTGCCAAGGTAGCAAGCATCCGAGCAATCTTGGTCATCAAATGTTGGACATTGGACTTTCACACTGGGGTGGCAGGCGGAGTTTCACAATATCTGCCCTCGCGAATTTGGACGTCCACTGGTGAAATTTTGATGACAAGGTCAATGCCTGTACGCCACAAGGCGAGCCCATTTTGGGCACAGGCGGTGAGAAATATGCACATTGGTTTCGCATGAAATTTCAAATTGCTCTCACATCTGGCAAAAAGTGTAGAAGTCTTCAAAAAGTGTATTCCAATGATGATGGTATTTCGCTTCCTCTAGCCATGGTCCCAAACCTTTGTATCGACAAAAAGCTTGGAGTTGATAGTCCCAGGTGTGCGGTCTCCTTCCCAAGGATCGGTATCGGACAGATGGATTCCAAGCAAAAACTCTTCGCACCAGGCGATGTTCAGGTAAATTTGCAATGTGCGATGCTAATTTCCAGTGCTGCCTACACACACAGTATGACCAAGGTTGCAGTCCAGCTGTTTGTGCGAAGGTTCGGGCCCGATCGTTCCAGCGATGCAGAATTTCATGCCATTCGAGGGACCAGTCGGTGTCTGATGGCGGTGTTACAATTGACCGACAAAGTTTCCGAAAAAGGACGTCAAGTGTATAAAGTTGTTTTTTGTACAGTGTACGGTGACCACTTCCAAAACAAACCACTGCTGATACGCAAGCATTGAAATATTTCAGCCTCGTATATATTGAAGTTGTTTTGTCCTGCAGTATCCAACGGTTTGCGTGCATAGATTTCGTACCTTGTTCCATGTGGTAAGCGAGATCCAAGTGCTGCATCATACTTCCACAAGCGGTCAATATGCATCCTAGCCATTTTTGCCCTTGATTCCGCTCCAAAACTTTCAGAATCAGACCGTCACAAATCATTTTTTCCCACTACATCATGGATGCCTTGCGGCGGCCAAACTGCCTTTTTGGCAAAATGCGCAACATTTTTTCGATTTTTTGGTTTCATACTTTGTAGAATTTTAGGTCTATCTTTTTCCCATGTCCCTATGGGATTGTAATCATCGTGTTGGCTTGGCATACGTGAAAAAAAAAGATGGATTCAAGGAGTCGCTGCAACTACACACTCTTCGTATGGTCGAAGATGCGCAAGGACAATCGAACACCACGATGTACTTAAAAGTCACATTTTTCCGGACTATAAAGCTATGAACCAGGAACTGCAACCACGCACTGCCATATCTTATTCGGGCTTGGTTCCATAGTCCTCCATGCACATCCGGAGCCGCCGGAATAGCGCTGCAGTCACCATCCTGCCCCATTACAGCAAGCTCCCAACCCCGTCCTAGGGAGACCAGCTTGGACTTAGCCCTCCTATGCACATCCGGGAGCCGCCGGCATACAAATGGCTAGCATCGTGCCCACTGCCTGGAGACTGACCAGTACAACAGTCGTTGCTACTAAAAGGCACAAAAAAAATCAAAAATTGGCATTGCGTGGAGGCTGCCCAGTACAACAGTCATCCCCTACAGTTCTTCTGCGGGGAAAAAGTGCGGAGCAAAAAAAAACAACGCATCATTACTATCATTACCTAGCACTGAAATATTGCTGTGGTGCGAATCCAGAATAGTGTGTCATATGAGAAGAAGTACCACTGAGTGTACATTAATGACCCGTGCTACAAAAACCCAGCAAGTAAGCAGCGCGCCAACATTATTCCGCAGTAGGAACTGCATTGCCGAGCACCACCCCGGAATTGCAAAGTTACAAGGTACTACTCCGGCACTTCACGGCGTTACTCCGTACTACAAAATACGCCTCGGTACCTTCAAAACTCATCCAATGTTACGCCCAAAGCGCTCCTACTCGGAACGTTGCAGCTTGCCACAACGCACCAATAAGTCGAGTTTAAGGTCCGCATGCCGAAAAGAAATTCATTTCAGGGCGGGAACCAGGACGAAATGTACGAAGTTAAGAACAATTTGCGCAACGAATTCACCTTCCTTGTCATGTCTAGAAAGGCGATGTCATCCACCTCCATCATCCATTGGCCAACATCTGCAGCCACATCCAATAGTAGCAATACAAGGTTCCCTCACATGCTGCAACGTACCACTATGCACCGCCCAGTTCCGAAAGTTTTGCGCCATTCGAAAGGTCTTGCTGTGACATGGGTGTTTATGGTTCACAGCACATCATCCCAAAATTCAGGACACCACACCATCTCATTTTCTCACGTCACAGTACGTCGCACCCCATTCGGTCGCGCTGCATCCCATCACCACATTACCACACAGGACAGCACAGCACAACACAGCACAGCACAGCACATCACATCACATCACATGACATGACATCACATGACACGACAAGACACGACAAGACAAGACACGACACGACACGACACGACATGACATGACATGACATGACATGACATGACATGACATGACATGGCACGAGATGACATGACACCACACCATGTCACATCACCTCGGAAGCGGTTGGACAAAGGCCCGGAGGAACTAAAAAATACGAAACAAATGACATCATTCCACATCGCATGGGAGCACATCACGTCACCACCACCAACACACCATTGACACACAACCAGCCACCACCAAGACACCACCACCAAACGAAATGGCGGGGGGCTTATAGAGACCCAACTTTGACAAGATGAGTTGTGACGATCTTGGATGTTGGCCTCTACCTCATTGTAAAGACTCATGTGATTTTTGCCCACATTCACACCACCAATGTTGAGTTTGGAGTTGAGACACCAAGTTTAAATACGCCTTGTGAACTACGAAGCGGTTCAAACACAAACGCAGGCGAGGACGCCCATCACTACAGACCATTGGGCACGGAATACTTCAAATCTTCACAGGACAAAATCGTTCTTCGATAACTGGTGGGTTGCAATTTTTCTTGATCACAACATTTGTGAAATCCGAACCGCTTTTGCCACGTCATGATTCGGGAAAATAATTGAATGGAACAGAAGACTTTGGCCACACCTTCTGACAACAAAATTGTTGTGACGGGCGATGCTGGATGGCAATCAATTTGTAGTCGCAAAACATGTGGAACAGAGTCATCGTAGAATACCCGCATCGGATAAATTTGTGTTTTTGCCTTGCAGGGCCTATGTACGCCTCAGAAAATTGATGACGGGCAACACGAGCAATGATCACACGTTGTGCCAGCTATACAACTCCTTGTGGACTTGAAAACTAACAATATGTTTCCGCCACGGTAATGGACTTCACACGGAATGATATAGAGGGTGGTTGCGTTCGACGTTATAGGAACAGCAAAAATCCGGGAAGGCCCTTGGCATCACTTTAAAGCAGTGAGTACATTCTGGCCCGAAAGTGCTGTGGTCCAATGCAGTGATCAATTTTTTTTGGTCGACATGCCGTCCAAAAAAAGGATTGTATCTACACAAAGCGACTTCATTAGTGACCACGTCGAATCAATACACACAATTGTTACAATTGGTCCTGTTCCATCCAAATGACTCGTGCGTACATGCGTAGTACCGGTTAACCTTTGGGATGCAATGCAACTACGACATTTACATGTGTACTATTCGTCACACAGAGAACGATATCCGGTACAATGCGCGGAGCAACTTCTTGACAACTTCTGGCCTCTAAGAAACAATGTAACTACGTCATTCATGTTACAACATTGTACCTCTTGCCGCCATCGTTGAAGTGCAAAAGTTGCGTTTCCCTACCCTGTCGGGCGGTTAACTACACGGAGATGGTTGCGTTCATGAAATCCAAGTCAATGCAGTTCTTGAACGGGTATGTCTATATGCACGTAAAATTTCGATTTGGTGCTATACGTAGCTCGGTTCCAACCGGCACGTATGGAATCCACATATGAAATACGTCATTCCTTTGGAAAAAACCTGTGACAAAACGTCCTTCCAGAAAAACACGCACGTCCGACTCGCCGTGGTGTTGGCTTGTTTCGTTTAATTTTGTTTTAGCTTGGGTTGGCTTCATTTGCTTGGTTGTTTGGTTGTCTGTTTGTTTGCATGTATGTTTGTTTATGTATCTGCTTGACCCAAATCGTAGTCAAAAAACATTCAGGAAACTGTGAACGGAATTCTTAGTGGTAATTACAGGCGAAAAATCTTGGATTTGTCCAATTTGCTTGTTGGAATGAATTGCCATAGCCTGTGCAATTTTCAGTTTCCTCTGGAAGACGTTGAAATAGCAACAGGTCACCATTAGGCCCGTGAGAACATGTGGAAGCGTTTTTTGGGTTCAAGCTTGCGCGGTTTCCCCAAAACGCATGCTGCTGGGTTGCTGGAACCCATCGGTGGAAGGTCTGGATTTTGAGCGTTTGGTCAAACACGCTGGGTTTTCATGTGGAAAATATGATGAATAAGTCAGGTAGTTGTCTTAACGTCATGGAAGGTGAGGAAAAATTAATTTCTGGGAGTACCTTCATGTTGGTTCCTCCTTATCGCAGATGTTCTTCAGACGCATGATAGCATACCCTGACTTGGTCCGATCAATACGAAGATTTTTGATGGGGACTTAGAAAGCAGAACTAAATTCAAAGTTCCCCAGAAGATGAAGATCCGAATTCGTGGCTGCTCAAACACATGGCCCCAAGATGCTCTGAACCTACCAGCCGTCCCTTCTGAAAAGCAGGGCAGCAGGTGGTGACCCCCAAAAGCTGCTCCACTCAGCAAGGTTTGGACCGGCGTGATGGTAAGATATAACAAATATCACGACACCCTGCAGCTTACATTATGTACCCAATAGTTATCATGACAGCGCCAATCTGGCAACATAAGGATTGAGATGGGCTTGAGTTGGAATGCATACGTACACATGGAGAAAGGAGTGGTAGTGCAATAGGCATGTGAATGGTATTCGTAGCAGTAGAAGGACGCCGTCAGTTGAAGCCTTGAGAATTGTTTCCAGTGAGGAGTGATCCTGATAAATCCTGTGGCATCTCTTTCAAGATGCTTAGGAGGAAGAGGAAGATGTCAAGTCACAGATCTGTGAATTCGGGCCCTTCCCCTGCAGCTGTTAGCAGTTTCGCCACCCCCTCCCACTGTCCAGCAAGCTGAAAATATGGCACTATGCATTGTGCGGTTCAGCTTTATGGTACTTTCGATGCCACACGCCATGGCTGAAGTGTTTTCGAGCAAGCCATGGGAACGTAAACGGTACACGACCTATGAAACTGGTTCGGTGTATGTAAGCTTGGCCTGTCCTGCTGGTTTCTCTTTGAGTTGCAAACCCATCTGCTGCGATGGGGGACTGCAGCATTTGCAGGATCCTAGGTGTCAATGGTCAGTTTTGCAGGGCTTTCTCAGCAGCCACATTTCAGAAGTTGCGGAATCTGTCTTAACCTTTATCCATCCACATGATGAAATTGCAAATATTTTTATATTCTATAGTGCGTGGTATTATTCCATTCATGCTCTTGGTGTTAGAAATACTATTTCGTGCTATACCATTATATTTTTTCGAACATCATGCAGTTCTATATGTATTCACAGCTTTCGGGCTCTTCCCAGGCCACCTGCGCGGATTTTGGTATCAATTTTACACTTGCTGACAGTAGCTATTGCTCGGCGGATGATTACAACACCCGGTCGCACGAATGCTGTGAATGTGTCTCCTTGGCACCGCCCATCACCTCGCAACCTCAGACGACCGGCCTCGTGAGCGTTTCTCGTCACTCTTTTGCGGTGTGTTTCCAAAGAATTTTTTTAGTGACTGTATGTAGGGCCTTCTTCTTTTCGGGGGCGGGATATGTTGGAATGTACCCCTTTCACCCTTGGAATGCAGAACGCAAGCGCACGTTTTGCCACGCAGACGAAAGCATGATATAGTTGTGGAACTACTTGAGATGATCATTTACCGGCAACTTTTCCAAGATGAAAAACACATCTAGCAGGCTGGTTCGGAGGAGTGCAAGCTCGCCTACCCAAAGTGGCCAGAGTGGTGGCTGCGAAGCGGTTGTAATGTTGCGAATCTTACTTGCCCTCAGGGCTTTGCACTCTCTGCGCCGTTGACGAGTTGTACCATTCCCGGCCGTGGCGGTGGCCCAAACATAGGTGCGGGTCTGAGAGCGCAGAATTTTTCAATGTTTGCCGGTTGCATTGTGTGGTTTTTGTTGTATTTTTTTGTGCGGGTAGTGGTGAGCATTAGTTTTTCCAAGGTTGCCCTGCTGGCTACGCAGCGCGGGCGATGGAACTGTATTCTAGCTACTGTATTTTTGATGGGTACCAGTATCTGGGAACTTCCAGCTGGGTGTGCCAGACTTGTGTTCAAGAGATGGGAACAACGACTACCTACGGACCACAAGATCCGACCTGCTTAGCTGGGGGTTTTAGAGACTGGGAGGCAGTTGGCGTAGAGGGTGCAAGCGCATGCCGCGGAAACCACAGCAATGACAACAATGCAAGCCACTACCATGCCCCTTGAACTGGTGGTTCTTTGAAGTGTTTTCTCGATGTTTGACTTGTTTTAGTGTGATTCATGATTGGAAAGGCATAACTGTCGGAATGAGTCAAAACGTGTAAGAAATAGTGTACATAGATTTGAACAACTGCTTCATGGATCAACTTTCCTTTACTCAGTGACTCAGTGAGCCAGTTGCTAAACTGTAACATCTTGGGGATTGCACACTTACGTCCATGGACTTTCTGAGCTCATCACTGAAATCAACTGGAATCAATTCTAAGAAGCAGGGAACTGATTGCAACCATCACTCACCATCATTGTTCAATTTGGACCCGACCTGAAGGCCTTTTTGTGACCAAAAACATTTCGGGTTTTACATGCCTGCGCTATGGCTGGCCCACCAAGTACTTGCAACCCATGGATGGAGGCACCGATCGTGTGTGCCGCAGAACCTCACCCACAGACAACCAGGACTACTACTACCGGGTGCAAAAGACTAGGCGCCGTGGCGTTGGCCAAACAAAAGAACATGCCAAACTGGACCAATCAAAGTTATGCAAAGTTACAGTTCTAGCATATTCCATGTTTTCAATTGTTTCCAGCTTGAAGCTTGGTGAGAGGTACCTGGAGGATTGCAAAGGACGATGTGCAGCTAGTCGATCGAGATGTGCGGGGATTGAGTACAGCTTGGGTCGTTGCGAGCTTTGGATTTACCAAATCGCTGCCACGACAAACATCACGGGCTTCCAGTGCTTCCAGTATAGTGATCCTCGCAAAAAAAAATCCAGCCGACGTTTGGGTCAGGCAAAGCCTGCCAAGCTTGAGACAGTGGCTGTGCCAGAAATCCTGCTATGAAACTCCGACCGGGGCCGACAGTGTAGGATGATTGTTTTTAGATTTTGTTGGGGCTAGATGTCGCACCAGCTGGACAGGACACAGGATACAGTACAGTTGAACAAATTGCCTCATGTTCTGTCAGGCTGGCAAAGTCTTGCCATTTTTTTGGCCCCTTTCTTGGGCTGGAGCCAAGATTCTTTGTACCCCCTGTTTTGTTGCCGATGTTCAGGGAATATAACCAACATGAACCAACCAATGAACCCCTGACATTTGAAACTCTTGGCACCAACCAAGCTTGAAATTGCCCACTTTCGACGGGTTGATCGGTTGTCCAGTGAACCTCAAAGATCTGAGGTTTAAACGTAGCCGAATAACGTTTGAATTCTGGATGCTGGCAACGGTGCCGAGATGGCTCCTGACACGCGGCATCCATTGAAAGGCTTTGGCCCGACTGCGCCAAATCTTTCCAAGAGGTGATGAAAAAAGTGGATGGTGACATCTTTTGAAGGATCCCAAAACCAGACTCAGCCAAGCTTTCGTATCCTCCAGGGTCGGCAGTGGCGCCTGAGCGGATTTGAGGGAAGACCAATATTCGAGGCGCCTGGCTGGGACCGATGCGGCTACAAGTGATAGATGTTGAAAGGCGTCAGCCATCTCGAGCCACAACAAGGTATCATAAATCATAAGCTGTGCACGAAATGCCCGATTCCATGGTTGTTGGCAAACATTTCTCCCCAAAACGCCGGTGAATCAAAATCAACTCGTGAGAAGTTGGAGAGGGAATCGAGTCGTCAATTCAATTTGATTTCAACAAAATCTCAGGATTTAGATGAATGTATTAACGAAGCAGGGGCATGTCCTCTGAGGTGTTTGCGAGTCGCGTCTGGCCAGAAGCTCAAAGTTGTGTCTTAGTCCGGGTGCCACTTAGCCAGCGTGAAATAGTTCATTTAGATAGTTACTTGATATAGGACTGACTGATTGATTGAATGCAGCATTGCCTGCAAATGCCCGCCCAAAAAAAAAACACCAATGTTCAGTGAATGCCGAAAATAACACGATAGAACTGATGCTTAGGGATGGAACGGTGACGATAGGTTGGTGTGTTGTTGTCCAGAATCTTCAAGAGAAGTACCTGCACTGGGTTTCATTCTGTCATGTTTTCGTGAAATCACACGGGGTGTAAAGGAGACACAGGAAAAATCCATCAAAGTTTTCATTTTGCTTCATTTTGCACATTTCCGTCAAATTCATCGCGTTGAGTGGGTTCAACATCTGTTCCCATTCCCGACTTCCTAAGCCGCAAGTCTTGAGTGGTTCGATTTTGATGCGCAACTATTAGCCTCAAAAAAAAGACTTCACCATGACCATCATGAGCAAGCCAGTCTCGGCTGATGGGTAAGCGGGGGCAGAGCCTTGGTAGCACTTCGGGAGTGAAGGATTTAGGAGATCATTTAAGGTGCTTGTAGATTGCATGAGGGAATCCCAGCTGGTGTTATTTTCGATGATTCTTGGGTTGGGTTGTATAAAACCTTAACCTAAAATACTTTGTAATTAGGGTTTGGCTCTGTTTCACCTGCGGTCCAGTGAGAATTGATGTCAAACTGAATGGGATTGCAAGTGGTCGTGAGTTGCACCATGGGTTCTGAACTTGATGGCAGCCCATCCCCGAAGTATCCCGTTTCAATCATTGAAACCAGATCCATTAGCAGCACTTTATTCCTGGGAGGGATTTTTTTCCCGTTGGGGAGGAACAGGAAGTTTTGCGAAACGGATGAACTTGGCAACTTGCAGCGTTGGACTGAGGAAGCGAGCTCTGGATAGTGGAGAGGAAACTCCTTTGCGCAGCTTTGGTTGCAAGCTTGAGTTGTTGAAGGAATCTGGATTGACAAGTTGATGAGGGGATTTGTAGCATGCAGGTCTATATGGGAATGGATTGGTTGAAAGCCCATTTGGATCGTTGACCGACCCCGAAAACACCCCGATGTCCGGCAAGGCAGCGATGAGCTTCGCCCTCCAGAGGAGCTGCCAGAACGAGAGGCCGCAGCCGTGCGGGCGGCCTTGGAACGATGGCGAGAGCTCAGGTGTGGGTGGAATGGTTGGGGGAATGTCTCCAGTTTGCCTTGGAGTTGTACATAGTTTTTTTTCATGGTATCCTTGGTCCTTTGGACTGGTTTATTGGCCAAGCGTGGGGTGTTAGGGTGTTCTATCGTGTTCGTATTTTCACTGGCTTAAGTTTGATTCGGCTAATGGAATTTGGAAATTAGGAAGTCAGTCGCTCAACTAAGGACCCAATTAAACGGCCGTGGGGATGAGTGACCTCCACTTCAATAGCAAATCAACTCAAATGAATTGAGGATCATTCATACTTCGAATTATGAAATGCACATTGATATGGTGGTCTACACCCGTTTAGTCACAGAACATTCTGATTTCTAAAAAAGCAGCCGGTCTTGTTTTCTGGCTGAATGCGTTCAAGACCTTCCCACAGGCTGAGAGCGGAGCTGCTCAGACCGATGCTTGAGCACGAGGCATCGTTGTCCGGAAAAGCGGGGTTTGTCGATGCAAAACCCAATGTGATTTGGAAGATGAAGATGAGAGTGAGAAAATTGGAGAAGATTATTTGTTGAGATAGGACATGTGCTTGCTAAACTCATATGATTCATATGATGTTTTATTCTTCTTTTGATGTTCTACGTTTTGTTTGAGTGGGTCCGTGTCTTCTTTGAAGTTTGAGAAGTTTTCATGGAACATGTAACATGTGCAATGCCTAACGCAGAATGTATCGTTTGCTGAAGGGTCAATTCAGCCATCCTTAACGAAAAATTCCACCCAAAGTCTACCTGGCACCTCAACCACCTGCACTCTCTCTTTGCACCCGACTTCCACTGTAGCTTGGGACCAGGACCGGCTGATGCAAGACATTCTCGATCGAGGTCTTGGAAGCGAAGATCGAAAGACCTTGCGGAAGCTGGCCAGTGTAGGTGGGCTTGCGGGGGAAAGATCAAAGGTGCGACTACTTTGGCGAGGATCAAAGTAGTCTGGGCCGGCAGGCGGGTTTTGTAGGAAGCAATATCAATATCACATGCAACAGTAGATTCTAACAAGATAGCAGGGACCCTCTAAGGTTGTAGGTTCTCTAAGAAGTGTGCAACAATTCAGCATACCCTATGACAGCCCCTCTCGAAAGTTGGCAAAGGAGATTACTCACATGAAACATGTTGTGAAACACAGCTTGAAGGGGCCAGTTCTAGAAAGCTACATGATGCTAGATTTTCGTGGGGCCTGCAGACCTCCTTGTGGAGAATAGCCAGACGTTGTTATTGCATATGAGGGCGTGTGCGATTTAGTTTGATTTCGGATAAGAATGGATATGGTGGGCTGTTGTTTGCATTTGTTTCCCCGTAATTCCTACGGATTTGATCGTGTCTGTCATTGAAAAGGATGTCTTTGTTTCTAGTGATGCACTTATAGTTTGCTAGAAGTGTGTGTTGATGCAAGACACTTTTAGCTTGTAGTAGAACTGGTAGGTATTTCATCAATTCATCATTTAAGGCTGCTAAAATCCGGAGTCAAAGACACATCCAACTGGGCTTGGGCTCAAAGTGTGAAGTAGAGTCGAGATTCATTGCTGATGTTTTGAAGAGTCCTGACGATTTCGAGGACGTCTCAGATGCTTCAGATTAATATAGCTTTGCCGAATGGGCGTGCTGAACTTTTCAAACTGCTGCCTTCTTCCACGGTTCAAGATTTGAGTGCAATGGCCCAACGAGCCTTTGGGAAAAAGTATCTCAGACTTATCACTGCCAAGAATCGAGTCTTAATCGATCCTGACACAACCTTACAAGAAGCGGAGATAGAGGACGGAGAGTGCCTTGCAGCTCTGGTACTTCGACCACAACTGGCAGCAACATGTAGTGCCTTTGCCTTGTGGTGTCATGGAGGTAACGCAATCGCTACCTGGGGGGGTGCAAACGAAGGCGGTGACAGTACGGCAGTTCGAGATCAGCTCAGGGGTGTGCAGCAGATTCAGGCCACCCGGGGGCCTTTGCTGCGATTCTGGAAGACGGATGCGTCGTTACCTGGGGTGATGCAGACTTTGGCGGTGACAGTTCGACAGTTGGAGATCAGCTCAAGGGTGTGCAGCAGATTCAAGCCACAGTTGGCGGGGCCTTTGCTGCGATTCTGGCAGATGGATCCGTTGTTACCCGGGGCGATCCACACCGTGGTGGTGACACTTCGTCAGTTCGAGATCAGCTCAAGGGCGTGCAGCAGATTCAGGCCACACGACTCGGCCTTTGCTGCGATTTTGGAAGATGGATCCGTCGTTACCTGGGGTGATGCAACCTCGGGTGGTGACAGTTCGGCAGTTCGAGATCAGCTCAGGGGTGTGCAGCAGATTCAGGCCACANACAGGATATGCATTTGCTGCGATTTTGGAAGATGGATCCGTCGTTAGCTGGGGTCGTGAAGACTTGGCCGGTGACAGTTTGGCAGTTCAAGCTGAACTCTTCTTCGGTTAGCCTAGTCATATAACGGATGGCAAGGCCTGAGCTGATGAAGAGGTATCATCTTGGCTGACTGAAGCTCCCGTCAAACTGATTGGTGGAGAAAGAGTGTAGCTACAAACCCAGCTCGCGGCAATGCTTTGTTTGGCAAGGGAACGTCGAGCAACCCAGTCTGATTTCAGTGCACACACACACATGCAGTTCACATGATTTTTGTAATACTCATTTTGGGGTGCCCATGGCTACCTACTTGGTCAGTTTTTTTTAAAATATTGCAGAGGCCTCGTTGGACACCACAAGAAGGTGATTGATTCATTTAGGATTTTTGGAACTTATATCATTATTACTATAATATTCCCAGACCAAAGCTAAAAGTCACGGATATCTTGCCATTTTTCTTTATAAGTTCATTTGTTGGCTGATCTCAAAATTTGTTGGCTGATTGCAGAAAGCAGGTGCGCGGGATGCAGAGGCTGAGGCTGCGCAGGTGCGGGAACGTAGGCAACCACTGAGACTTCCCAAGAGGTTTCTTGAAAAGTCAGTCAGTGAAGGGAACGAAACCTTGTCTAATTAGTGTTACACCTTGGCCTATAACTGGGGGTCATGAAATGCTGACTGATTGCCAGTGGCACTATTCATACCCAACCCATGCAGCCCATTTTTTGTAAGGTCGCCGAATCGGAGCCTCGGCATGGGAAAACCTTTGGGGATTTGGATGATGATCCTTTGCCTTTTCCAATCTAACTATTTATATAGTCGGTTAGGGTTAGTTGTGATGAGCCCACACATTCTGTACATGATACATGCAGATGTATACTAATAGATGTAGTGATGTACTATTGTGAAATATCAACCAAATCGGTGAGACTTGTTACATTTGGGCTCTCTACTTTTTACGTTTCAGTAGCATGGTCCAAAAGTTCCGCGCTGCAGGATGGGTTTTGCCTGTCAAGAACAGGGCAGGAAAACTTACTGTACGTATTTGTAAGCAATCCATGGTCAACTCAAAAAGCTCGCTGCTTGAGGTTGGGCAGGAGCGGCAGCGCTTGCAAGAGATTCTGATGCAAAACCATCGGGAACTCCTAGAGCTGTCCACCACCACCACGCCAGACGACAAAAAGGCGTGGGGAATCGGTCGGCAGCATCGGCAGCGTGGCTGTCTTGAAGTTTGGGGTTTGAAAGGCCGTTGTTTCTGAAGTGCTTCGCAGCCTTGAAGCTTTGTGCATATCTATGCTTGGGCAGACAACAACCAAAAGCGCAGTGTGTGTGGAGTCGGAACAATAGAGATGTGTTATGGTGTGTTCATTTTCTCTCCGACTGGACCGTCAGGAGCTGATTGCTGAGATGGACGGAGTTCTTGATGAGCTGAAGAAAGCCCAGGATGCCGTTCATGTAGAGCTCTTAGCCACCAAGGCCTGGATGAAGATTTGGGTTGAAGGTTTGGCGATTTGATTTGGTCAAGGTGGGATGGTGAATTTGTGACGAGCAAAAGACTAAGCCCAAGTGAGAATCCAAATGTCAATGGAATGATTACAGAACGATTCAGTTGGAAGAAGCATGTCTTGACTATGACAAAGACGTGCCCTAAAATCTTTTCAATTGTTAGAGCGGTTCTTTTTTGCAGGTTTTGGTAGAAAGACCTGACTGGTATATGAGTCACGGATACCATTTGAAAAAGTAGACAAACCAAGACAGACAAAAGGAGGAGATCACTCACTCACGCAGATATATGACATATGACACTGTGGTACACACGCGCACGTTCGCATATGAAATACACATTTCGGTGTGAAGATAAGACAGATACACAGTGGCAGTAGCAATGCCAGTTTTGCGTGCACAGTTTGCATTAAGAAAGGAACAAAATACGTAGAGGAATGCTCAAGTAATTGGGATATTTTGGGTCAAACTCTATCAAATTATGATCCTTCCATGAGGAGACGAAACGCGTAAAAAGTTGGGTCCTGATGTCGGGACTTTAGGGTTTTATCCAGATTGGTGGGACGTTGTATATGCACACATCAAAATATTTGAATCTATCCCAAATAGTTGCACTGGAATTGGATCCTTGATTCACTACCCTAAAACAACTGCCAGACGCTCAGGACAGAGAGGACACGGGTGCGATCTGGGGAAGGGGCAGAAACTTTGGTCATTGTATTCACTGGCACGACAGAACTAGCAGTAGCATGCATACCAGCATACCCTGCATGAGCTTAGCGTGCTTTTGATTAAACTGTAGATGCTTCAATCGCTTAAATGGCCCACTTTGGAGATGCGCTTTCTGCTTCCGACTGGGTGCACTCATCACCCAACGAGTTGGCAACGCCGCATGAAGGACATGTCCGCGGTGCGTGCCTATGGCCGTTCGCTGAATGACCTCAAGGCGTTGACACGGCGCCTGGACTGTGAGAGGAGAAGTGCCTTGGTGAAATAACCGCAGAACTCCCGCAACCTCCCTTACATTGAACCTACCTCAATCACCACTCGAAACGTCGCTACTATAGTATGTTTTTAATGGTAAATATAGTAAATATTGAGCATCATTCGGAATTTCGGAAGAATGCTGTAGTGGTAAGTGACATCCGGTCAATTTAGAGCCCCATTGAGGCCTGACGAAAAACTCCGTCCTGGCGACTCTGCTGGTCACCGTCTGCCGTCGAATACTGCCCGTGCGGCGCATTGATCCGGCGGAACTGACGAACATCCCAGTCACATGGAGCAGATGGGTGGTGATCTCTTGGTGGATGTGGATGATGGAGGGATCTTGGTAGTTTGAGTATATTCTGGAAGAAGAATGCAAAACTGGCTGGCAGGGTGACCATTAGAATTATCACAAGACTTCTATGGATAACAATTGTACATGGAAAGAAGATTTTGGAAAGTCACGCAGATGATGAAGACCGGGCATTCTTGATTTCTATACCAAATGTTTATCACCCCTGCACCCTTGCGCAGCCTGGAGTGTTGCAATCATTCCAAACTTTCCAAGCTACCCAGCGCACTTCAGCGAACTTTGGATCAGTTTGCAGCTTGAAGTTTTGAACCCGATCGTCTCTTGTTCCAGGTAGAGCATGTGAGTGGGAAATCCCTGTCTTTTTCCCATTACTTCAAGTGGAAAGTGTTTACACTCGATCGAAAACATCACCTCTATGCAATGCAGAACCACTATGAGCTGTACAGCCGTAGGCATCATGAGAAACTACTTAGAAGAGAAAACGCGACTCAATTTCTCACATGGCAGTTGCTTCATTTAGAGCTTTGGAATTCCACACCTGGGTTGTTGTGTGATTCCTAGCACCTAGGCTTCTTACGAAGGCACTTGGATGCAGTTGTTGAAGAGAAGCTGCTCTTACATTCTAGAGTAGGAAGTGAGGATGAGACAAAAATACAGGGCAAAGCGTCAAAGAAAGAACGCATTTATATCAATTTGCTGAACATTTCTTCTATCCAATCTTGCCCTTTCTTCCATCATTTCCATCCTTGAACCAGCCACATCAGTTGAGATTAAGATTGAGATTAGCCTGGATGTGATTTTATTCCTTGTGCCAGCTACCCCTTCAATTTGCAACCGGGTGGTGTGAGTGAAGGCTATGAACAATAAGACCTTGCCTCACAGATGGCAAAGAAAGAAGGGGTGTAGCCTACATCAGAAGGGTAGATTGCATATAGCTTTGTTTTGCCCTGCTTCAGGATACCTGCGGATACTGGACTTCTATTTCTTCTCCGCCCCTTGGCAAGACAATTCTCTATCCAGCAAGCCCCAGAAGGTTAGGAGGAATCTTCTTGACATATCTGTTACCAAACACAGCCTACCCGCTCAATTCCACTGACATGCTGCAGCACCAAGGATGCAAGCCTCTATTGCTTTGGGGAACATTTTTCTGGACCAAATTGGTTCACGCGCCTGAAGCGAAATGTGGCCATCCTGTCTGTTTTAGATGCAGATGGGAATTGCCCCTGGGCTGAGAAAAAGGGCTCGCAAACACGTATTTTAGCGCTACATAAGTTGTTGGAAGGCGGTGACTGGTATGTGGCCTTGTGAGATTTTCCTTGTTTGCAAAGGGTTGCATCTGATAGTGATGATTGAAAGATTCTACAAAGGGTTTTCGGGGGGTCCATTCTGCCCTCGCCTATAGAATCAGTGCAGCGGGGGGCCCCACAATTCACAGTGAAGACTTGGCACCTCTGAAGACGACCTTTCGAGGGCCATGGGCCGTGAAAACCGAGGTGTCTACAACAACTTCGCTGTGAGTGGTGCTTTGGCAACATGAAAACTTGAACGGCTAGGTTTTTCTATTTTCTTTGGTTCTGAGAGGAAAAGGATGGAAAGGAGACCTGAAAGAGATATCTGAATCCTGAGTTTTATCTTGATCTTTATTCGAATCCCGGTATTGTCAGGGTGTCTTTCTTTTCTTTTCCATTTTCTCCATGCTCCTTTCGCACAAGGGCCTTTCATTGGATGGTCTGCTCGAAACCAAGCCATGGTAGCTCAGGTGAATACAAAACCCCAGGAGCTCCTTTGGCTCCAGAAGAAGGACCACTGCAGTCCATCGAAGCGGCGGTTGCTTGGCCCAAGAGCCAAGGTGTTCTCCAATCGGTAGTGGTTGTTGTTGTGGTCATGGTTGTTATATAGTTTTTCTTCTTTTCTCGTGTTGGAATTGTTGCTGTTGCTGCTGTTGTTGCTGCTGTTTCAGTTCTGCATGGCCATCCTTGGATCATATCTGGTAGCAACTGTCAAACTGTGAGCACGCTGGCCACTACTTGCGACCGATAGTGACATATGTGACACAGCACTTTAGTTATTCAACAACTAAGGACGAAAACGGCCGAGTGTTTGATCGAAGACACGACGCCGAATCTCGCTGGCGGGTGCGTAGGTTTTGAGCGCATCATTTGGGGAGAGGAAGTGACATTGGAGGTCCTCAAATTCTTGACAAGCGAATGGAATACACCTAAAAGAACAGAGACCCTAAAGCAAAGGCTTCAGTGCAAGAATTGTGCCAACATGTGTAGGTTGAAGGTTGATGTGGCCGTTAGAGGCGTCCATTCACTTGCCTTTAAGCATCACACAGGAATGAGCAGTAGGTAGAATCGCTCAACTTGCGCTGAGGAGTTCAAGCTGCTGACGGGTCTGTGTACCTTGGCATGGGTGACAACACATGGAGAGACGAACATTTTATTGGAGCTGTTGCATCTCACCTCTTGCAAAGTAGTACCCTAAAGCGGCCCGTCCTTGTTTGGGTTTGCCCCCCTGTTTGGCAAAAAACAGCAGCTGCGACCCTTGAGGTGGCGCCGTGCCAGCAGAGAAGCGGCCTATGTGGAGTGCTGCGGCCACGCTGTGGTCCAAGAAGCCACTCTGTCTCAGCTGCGCTGGGGCGGTGAGTGCCTGGGCGGGAGAGTGGGGAGAGATGGGTGGTTGATGATTGGTTTTTGGGGCGTGAAAGGTGGAGTTTTTTGTCTTCCTTTGCTGCGATGTTTGATACAGCACGTTATGAAAGTCAAAAGCTATCAAATTCCGAGGTCAATGTGTGAAACTTGCAAGGTCTGTCTTGCCAGATTCCCACAGATTTTCATGGGTTTCCCTACTTCCAAATTTTGATTGTGCTTTGGAACCTTGTTTGCCCCTTTGACTATGCTTTGCTTGAATGCTTTCACCCAAAAGGCACGGTTCCGTGCCAAAAAAAACTCTTTGGCCAATCCCAGGCCAAGTTGAACGGCTCTTCCCACGCATGTGCCTTTGACAAAACTTGGCAAATAGGTCTTTACCAAAAAAGTAGAGGGATTTGTGACACGATTCAGGAGGTCATTGATGTGCCTTCATGTAGCCCATAAGATCAAAGTGTAAGTAGAGTCAACGTGCTTGCTTTCGCTTTCTTCCCACTTTCTGAAGGGAGACGACAGGGCATGGGAAAGCATAGGCCCCCTGAAAATACTCAAAGGTGATTCTTGAAGACCTGTCGGTTTGCTAGTTCTTTTGGAGCAAATCCATCGAGATAGGTCCACCCGTTGGTCGCTATTGCCATTCTACCCTTTTCAAAAAGGTGCTTCTCAGATGATTTTGTTTTTCCCATTGTGTCATATTTTTTCCCTGGCTGAACCACTTCCACTTTCACCACCCCAAGCGCCCCCAAAAATAGGAGTGTGGCCATCGTGGTGGGTGAGCCCAAGACGGAGGAGGAAGGGGAGCCGGAGGCCCCTGGCCATTGGCCAAGTTGATTGGTTGGATGTTGGGCTGAGTGCATTTTTGGAGATTTCAAGGTCCTGGCTGTGAACAAAAAGATGAAACAACAACGGGGCCCAGATGCCCCCAAAACAGCAGATGCATAGAAATGGAGATTTTGGCAACTTGGAACTGAAGGGGGGGGGGAACATGGAACATGTTTTGTTTCCAGGACCAGCTCCGGGCCAGTTGTTATCCAAACCAGCGACGAAGAATCAACGTCCAGGCCAATGTGAAATGGGGGGGCGGCAACTACCCGAATGCAGGGAGTAGAAAATTGACATTCGTTCGTTGATTGCCAAGAGCTGCAAAAGTACTTTTTTGTCTTTTTAATTTGATGGTTTCCAAACACATTCCGACTGGTTCTTGTCATTTAGCCTAGTACATGGGGTCACAGATGCCAAACCTCATCAAGCTATTGTACAAACTCATATTCAGTGCAGCACTGCGCAGGTAGAGCAATCTTGATAGTTTGGAGGTGGGAGAGTGTTTGGGTATCAATGGTGAGGGGATAAGTCTGGATTGGTGACGATGAAACACACACCTTGCTTTGAAGGTGACAGATGGGGAAGGTTAAAGATAGTTGATGATGATGATGAATCTTGATGATGAAAACGAACAAACTACTGTAAAAATGTAGAGAAAGTGCATGTAAGTCCACTACCCTTTCCGATAGGTTCTTCACATCTCCAGGATTTGTATTCAAACATGATTTATTCCTCGAACTTTGCCTATCACTGCATTTGCAAATGCCTGAGTTTGATATATAATGTGCACACACACACATACTTTTTTTGCTTTCAATACTTTCGTATAGCTTTTGTCAAAGTAATGATTGCAGTACATCATTGGCTTTGACTTTGACCCTGTCATGTCCTGACACCATTTAACTATTTCCTCATACAACGTAAGATGATTCAAGTTATGCACAATTTTGGCCTTGCACTCTTTTAGACGTATTCGCATTTCTCACCAGACTCGTCCGATATCTTTCTTTCTAGATCCTGCATGTGTTTTCCTCTCGAGAGACACTTCACCTTCGTATATACCTATAATGATGATGTCCACCTCCCGCATCCTTTATCACTTTCAATACAATTACGTAAAGCTTCACAACGCAGCATGATCATGTTTCTTTTATGTCCCTTCAATGCAAGCACTTCGAAATGCAACCGTTTCACCTCAGAAGGTTCCATTTTGAATCACAAGCAGAACCCATCAAATAGCACACCACTCTTGGATTTGACCAGCAACTCAAAGCGTATCCCCAACTCAACTACTTCAGTCACTTTATTACTCTTCCTGAAAATGTTTCCCTTGCGTTGATGCAAGTGCAACCTTTGCACTTTCAAACCCTCTGTGCTGTTTTTCAACTTCAGCCTCCACTTCAATTTGCAATCATTTCTTGGCTAGATCAGATCCCTTTCCCAGTTACCATTCCAAGACTGAACTTCCTTTTGTAGTAGTCTTACAGGGCACAACTGAACATTGTTCAGGTTGAACATAGTCTTGACCTTTACTTCCCCTTTCTCACTGTTTGATCGATCTGTTTGCATTTCTCAATTTATCCTCGGAAGTTCTTTACGAATTTGACATACTTTGAGCTGTTTGAATTCTTTCTTTCGAGCTACACAGTCGTGCTGTTTTGTCCTTCTTTTCCTTTAGGTTCTCCCATCGCATGCTACTCTTAAAGCTTCCTTTGCTCCATTCTATGCACATCACATTATTCAATCCTCAAGCATGAGATATTTCATCTCTTTGAATGCTTAAACATTCTAGTCCTCAACTAAACACATAATTGATCCTTTGAACTCCTGTTCTCTTGACATGTGCAAGACTGTATTTGAATACATGGTCATATTTTCTTACTGCTTCGAAGCGCATCAAACTCCTGCTGCCCGCCACCCGTTTTGCCATGGTCTTATAGTCTTTTCCTTTGCAATCCATTTTCGGTCTCGACCTCGCGATATCTCCCAACCCTCCTTGCCAAACTTCCGTCCTCGTACAGATGGCTTCATCTGGGCGGTGGACAAAGTGTTTTGCATTTCATCTTCGTGATTTGTTGTTCTCCCACTTCTACAAATATTCTTCTGCAATTTCTTGGCCACCACCTGGATCCCATGTCAACTTTATTCAAAATTTATTGTTTCCTGTATTGTCGGAGCATTATATACTTTCAATCACCTCTTCTCTTTGTCCGTTTTCTATCTTGTCTGTTTCTCCTTCTCTTTATTTTTTTTGCGTTTCGTGCACTGCTTCGTGTCCCCTTTCATTTCTGCATCATTTGTCCCACACTTGCTTCACTCAGGTGCTACACTTTCTGTTTCACCCCATGCAGCGGTCGCACGACGAGGGAAAAAAAGAACCTGGTCTGCGAAACTAGCTCAACTATGCTCAACTATGCTAAACTCACCTTTCGCACCCCTCTTTCTGCGAAGTTCGGTGAAGTTACTAATGAGAAATTTGGTATTTAGAATCAATCATTCGATCATAGCATTCATATCCTTGACCTGCCACCTCAGTCAGTCATGAGACCCCTCCAATTAGAGTAGGAACCACGTGAAAGCAGGAGGGTCCAGTGCCGACTTCGGTTCCTTCTGGCAAGTTTTCAAACTTTACAGTTTGCTCTTCAAGAGCTTCCAGTTCTGGTTGGGGTCTTCCACATGGGTTTAAAAAGGTTTAGATGTTGAGGGAATTTCGGAGCATTGAAAGGCAAGGAAGGCACAGGCAAGCCAAAGGCATAATTGGCATCGCCTGTTTCGTCCAGTGACGTTGCTGCGCCATGTCCGCGTTGAGAGATTGGCTCAAAACACAGCTCGGTGTGGCATTTGAAGCGCGGTGCAGGTTTTCAGCACCTGCCAAGTCATTGGGCGGTTGATCGACTCCAGGACCTGGGGTGTCATGCTTGAGTGTGGCGCTGTGTTTGTCAAATTGGAATGGCACTCATTACAGACCTTGATCCTTGGGTGGCGATGAGATAAGGACAAGGAGGATTGCATGTTTCACATGGTTTGTCCAAGGAGTCCAAGAGTGTCATTACCCACATCCAAAAAAATGAGCTGGGGTCTTGATCCATCACTATGAGGGTGAGAAGAAACCAATCGATCCATTTAACTGCAACACATCTTTCCAAAAATGTGGGTTTTTGGCCATTGGGTCATGCATCCCACCCGGACCCACACAGAATGACCATGGAACGCCCTTGTCGCAGGCGGTGAGATGTGGAGCTTGTCATTGCACGGGGAGAGCCATGACTCGGCAGTGCAGGTGGGTCAAGGTCTTGTATACCTTGATGGCTGCATATGTACTAAATCACAATCAAATTGATTAGTTAAGGGAATTAAGGGACATGATCTAAGAATCTAGTCACCTAGTCAAGTCATTTACCATGATCTATGCTGTCCGACCATTCAGATCATGAATTCTAGCGGCCAGTTCCAGGCCGCTGTGGCTGCCAACGTCTTGGCACCACCGTCCTTGTCCTTGCAGCAGGTGGTAGAATTGCAGGACCACTAGGGTCTGACACTGGGTGACACTGGGAGGATCAATCTGAGATGATAGATGTTCCTTAACATACCGAACTGTTGCTAGGCCCATGGTTCGAAGCTTGACCCCAAGCTTTTCTTTGTGGCATGGTATTTGATCGTTCCCATTTGTTTGTTTCTCGTTGGAACAGGTGTTGTGATTTGTGTACCGCATGCTTTTCATTTAGCATAACTTTGGTTTATTTTGGAAGCACCCCAATTGGAAGACCGTGGTCTATATGATATGTGTTTTTAGCAATCTCACCGGCAGGAGGCGGAGATTGCAGCATATTCCAAGCAAGATTTTCAGCACCTCTGGCCAAATAATTGCACAGCTGGACGGGTGTCTCCCAAAATGGCAGTACTACGCGAGGGATGATTTGCTAACTGAAATTGACTATGAAGTATGGACGAACAGGGAGCAGCATGAAGCTACAAATCAAATTGACAAAATGAGCCTGAATCTTTTATCACCCACTATAGTATACTGGGTTCAATGTGCCAGGGTGCTTGCAAGCTTGCAACACCTTCAAACCTAAACGATGGCAATTCTTGTACCGTTTGAACTGCTTCAAGATTTCAATGCCAGATGATTCCCCGATTCTGATAGAAATTGGTACTTGCAAAGTCAGATGCCACCAACCAAACTATTAAAGCCACGTTTGCATACGTGTACCTGGGTCATTTTAACGTGTATATAAATAAATGAATATTCTCAAATATCTACATATATTACACATATTTCCTATATTATTTGAATTCAGCTATTTGCATCTATTTGCGTGCAAGCTTCGTGGGAGGAACGCCGGAAATAGTGGGGCGAACTATGAACCCACATGTTGTCTTTTTCTTGTGAGTCTTTTTTGAACGCGCAGCTGGTAGACCAGTAGCCCAGCTGGGTCTGTTGTTTGAAAGGTTTTGTCACGACGGCGAAGTTCAGGAAAGAACTTTGGAGCATTCTGGATTCAGCTCCTGTGGAGAAGCATGCGCACCTCCGTCAGCAGCTTTGTTGCTTGGTCGAAAATTGGAGCTTCAGCTTCCTGACACCACCCCCCCGTTACCCACACGGTCACTGATATAGCCACAGTGTAGCTACATGTAGATACTATTATGTACCACTTATTGTTCAGAAAGGTGACAACAAGAGGGTGAGAATGAGAAATATAGCATCTCCTCGTATCTCACAGTCTTCCTGGATTCCTGTTTGTGAGGGTGAAGGCATAGCGGCGTAGCGTTGTATTGTGACCTCTACGCCAGCGAGCCACTGGTGTTGGTGATTGTGGAGCCATCTCATCAGCCGCAGTCAATGACAAGTTATACAAGTTCACAGATGAGCTCCTTTTCAACCCTTCAAATGAGTCCAATTGAGAATGAGGTACTATTTTCATCTATTTTCGGTTTAGTTCACTGTTTTGTTTTGCATCCCAAAGGCCTTGACATTCAAGCATCTCAGCTGCATTGAAGATGCTTTGAGGTTTGGAGGTTCTAAAGGTGTTGCAAGGTGTTGAAAGGTGGGCTCAACAAAACTTGCAAGGTCACACACTGGTAGTCCTCAAATACACAGTTGCTTCATGCGTGGATATTTCTTGCGATAGTTAAGCAATGCGCCACAAGAACACGATGCATGCTGAATATATTATACTGGAGGGTAAAAGGGATGAATGAAGAAACAAGGGACAGAGCCTCCGGCAACGAATTTTAAAGGAAGTCCTTCTCAGATTGTCGGATACTGTATGATGATACTAAAGAGTTGGAAGATTTGTTGTGCCTCCAAAGTCATGTTAAAGTCAACCCTCCAGGTGCCCCTGGTAGCAGCGCTGGGCTTTGAGCCCACTGCCTTGGGTGTGTGCCAGGCCACCAACGCCGTGTTGCAATACCACAGCGAGGGCAAGGCAGGGGGGAAGCCATTAGTTAAGATACAGGAATACAGGTTGGCAAGAATGAAGTCTACCAGCCTTAAACTTGTCATACAGCTTATGTCAAGAGGACCTTGTTCATTGACAATGCTTTCAGGGCCATCTTGATATTTTCACCTCGCAAATTCAAGAAAATCACAGCAATGAGAACTATATAGAAACTCCGTTGGTCTCTTTCAGTTTTTTTTTTGGAGGGTGCAACCAAATTTTCAGTTCTAAGCTTGCGTAACTCATCATCCATCCACTTCTGACAGCCGCACGCACTGATTTTGGGGTTGAGGGTTTACCGGGTTTACCTCTGTGGCCTGGCCGATGGGCTCAAGTAACGAAGAACTCGTTAATGTTTGCGGGGTGTCAGCCTGTACCTTGACTGCAAAGGGAGGTTTGGGTCCCTTTTGCTGGTCAGGTTAATTGGTTGGGGTTGTACTATAGAATGTACTAATCCCGGTTGAACCATCCCAAGACTTTTGCAGGTTTTCTGCTAGTTCCTGATTTAAAGGGATTGAGATGGAAACCGTGAAGTGATTCAAGAACTCTGTTGGACTCTTCAGTCACAACTTCTGCATCAAGTGGCTAAGGCGGAAGATGCAGAGACTTCAACCATCGGATGGTTTTTGCACTAATCATCACTGAATATTCACTGAATAACATGATCGGATGGTTTTCCTATTTCCAGATAAAGATCGGAGTTTTTCCTTTTTTCCAATAATTAAGCTCCTTTTTCTAGAACATGACATGAAAATAGAATGGCAGCCAGTCAATTTTGGGAGCATCATTCACGATGGCCACACAAGGATGTGGACGCATCATTGGACTGATGGCGGTTGCAGCAGTCATGCACCGTGGCAGCAGATGTGAAAAAGCTTTTGCTTTGAAGCTGCTAAACCCCAAACAGCTCATCATGGACGACCTCCCAACTCCTTGGCACTACGCAAAACAACTCTAGCTGATTGTTGGCAGGTCCATTTTGAATCGAGGGCATGCTGATACAAAACTAGCATGGTCAGCATAGAAAGATACTACGAACATGGAGGATTACAGTAGTTGGGTTGTGCGTTCCGACCATTTTAGGACATGGTTTTCTGTAGTTAGAAAGACTGTCCAGCGCCCTGTGTCGTGCTCTACATTCGGTGATGAAAGTTTCCGGGCGCAATATTTAATCCATATTATTCAATGATGAACCAAGGATGATTAAAGCAGTGAGGAAAGAAGACACTTCTGCCAAAGTAACTTTCAATGTGAAAACATGAGCATGCCCAAAAATAGTACATATGACTTGACTTGAATGCAAAATACGTAATACGTAGACGAAAAGGAATTCTTTTGAAGTCGTACGTGCATGAAGCATGCCGCCCAGGGCACGTCGACAGGCACAGGCGGAGGCAGCCGATGCACCGAAGGCCAACGATGGAGACGACAGTTGTCATTGTGAACAATGTGCATTAGAATGCGCAACAACAACGAGACCATGTATGGAAACATATGCCAAATGATGGGCATATAAGGACAGAAGCCAAGCTTTTACAGACTTTTGCGTTTGGAACCTGATAGTGTTCATAGAGGCATGTATTTTCATAACATGCAAGTGCAACATGATGCAGTATTCTCAATAGTCACGGCTTGTCTCCAATAGGCTTCTCAGGAAGCCAATGGGATGGGCTTTATGGGTTCCAGGTTTCTAGCCAAAAGGATGTTTATATATACAGTTACATATAGTTATATTAATATAAGTCAACATATTGTATAGAATACATTTTTTTTACTTGCATCGCTGGTCTTGGGATGTGGTGAAACAATTTTCGACAAATTTCTCCTGCCGCGATGGCCGGCACAGGTGGCCGGGCTGCCCCATTTAGTTTCACAGTCTCTTTGGTCGCAGGGAAGTCTTGTGGAACCTAAGGGCGCCCGTGTATGGATGTAATCAGAAGTGCACGTCCTACATGTCTTCTGGCTGAGTAAAAGAATTGCAGAGAGAGAAACAGAACTGTGCATTTGCACATAGAGAGTCTAATAGATAGATGCTACTTTTCAATCATCAAAATAATACATGTTTCTCCATATTCAGGCGCTATGTTGCATGTTTCGATGCGCTTTGTGTTATTGTTTGACTCCCTGTTCACTTTTTGACACTTTTTTCCATGTTTTGCAGCCCAGAAAGGTTGCGTCCAGCGTTGTTTGTTGTTCCGGGTTGCACGACACCGAGGAAGAGCAACCACAGACCCAGCTCTGCCTTTTCAACACACAGTGGGAGATCGAGCCGTCCTATAGAAGTCAAACAGGCGGCCTTGTCTTTCTGAAAATGGGGAAATGGAGAGAGGTCCCTGAAAGTTTGATCCAATCCTTTTTCCTCTCCATATAATATCTGCCTTTTGCTAGGTGGAGAGTGAGCGCGACATCGATTCTCGGGTCTCCAAGGCAACGAATCATGGAGATCCGGGAGTAGAACAAGGGTTTCACATGCTTGGGGATGTTTGGTGTATGTCCCGAGGTTGAAAGGCAAGCAGTTTTCGGATTGTGTTGAACTTCCCTGACTTTGGGGTAGTTCTTATGGTTGAAGGGTGGCACAACAGCCCCAGGCTCAACGGAGTTGAGATCGCGTAAATCGCCAGGCGTACTCCAAGAAGGAGGTCGACGATCACTTCCAGGAGATCTTAGAAGAGCAAGGACCGGGCTTTTGGTTTTCGAGTTGACCTGGAAGGCTGAGAGTTGTACAGCTCAAGCTATTTCAAAATGTGGTACCAAGAACGATTTGGGGAATCTTGTGCAAAAACTTTGAAAGAGAGAGAAAGATAGGATATATTTTGTAAAACTATCATAATATTACCAAACATGACAAACAAAGATTCTGACTCGGTGTGCATGAACTATCATCAAGTTGTTGGCAAAGCGAATGCATTTCCAGCCGCGCAGTTTTCACTTGAGAGCCGCGTGCAAGGCGTGGCGGATGTGCAGACCGAGGAGGAAGAAACTCCTTATGTTCCCGTGGTCGAGCGAACGGAGCGACCGACGGGGACAGTGCCAGGTTTTCGTGAAGGGAGTTTTTAATGTGTCTCAAGGCATGGGTTGCTACATGATTTTTTTGTAGCACAGTGTGGTACATTGACATCAATTCACACTCACACCTCTTCATTTTTCCGCAAAGAACTTTAGGCTAGTCTTTCGAAACTTCCACCGTCCACCAGGAGTTTGAATCTGGCATCGGCATCATGATCGCCTTGAACGCCTTGTTGATGGGCTTTGAGGTGGATCTCGCCCAGAATGGTGACGTGGGATCCTTGACGACATACATCGAATGAGCTGCAGAGGGGCAATGGGATGGTGGACCAATATGCATAGAGCGTTGCGACATGACGTGAATATTCAATTTGATATTTTTCACTTATTCATACTCCAAATGTAGAGCGTGAGGTGAAGGATGCATTCAGGCGACCCAAAGCTATGTCACCATTCTTAGAATTTGGAAGGATCCTTTTCATTTTGAGAATTTGAAACTTATTCTATCCTGAGCCTGTTTGTTTTGTCCACTCTGTCCATATCTCAATCTCCGTCAAGTTTAAATCAGGTTGGAATACAGCATGCAATATTGCAATATGACGTTATTGTTTGTCAAATAGACTTAGAGCAAATATGACTTGATAATCATTATATAGATGATGTGATGTGCTCTGATCCGACTTGATATGGTATGATATGAGATGAGATGAGATGATGTGCATTGAATGATTTTCTATTTGATGCGGCATCTGCAACTGTTGCCCCCACCTAGGATGGATCATCGTCGAGAACTTCTTTTGTATCCTGTGGATCAGCGAAATGGTGCTAAAGATGAAGTCCTTGCAACCTGTCCGAGTGAATGCGCTTTGGGGTTGTTTCTTTACTCTTTGTTTCTGAGACCAAGCGTGCTTGAAGCTTGCAACCGTGGTGCCTACACTGTACACCTTCATTGTATGGTTCGGACAAGGTGTTGAGACACCATGTCAAGGAAACCAAGAGAAAGTGGCTCATCGTTAGTTTGTTGCTATTTGTTCCCATGTTTCAGAAACATGAGGCGTTGGGCTTACTTCACCAGCGCTTACAACGCTCCTTGGCGCAACGGAGTGTCTTGTACGGACGAGGAAGGCAAACCTACCGGCACCTAGTCATCTGATTCTATCGTGCCAGGCAGAACACGAAACAAAAGAACAAGCATAGGTCAGATTAGGTCAGTTGGCTCACCTTTTTAAGGGGAATAACCTCCTGAGGCTCCCCTTGTGCATCTCACCCAGGTCTTGGACTTCGCTTTAGTTTTGCTGGCCATTGCGGAAGCCTGGGTCATCCCATTCCTTCCAGTCTCAAACGTCAACGGCTTGGGCGTCATACGCATCGCCGCTTGGTTGCTGGGATGTTTCGAGAACATCCACAAGCGAGCTGCACAGATGAGTGATGAGTGAAATGGAAACAGATGAGAAAGAAGTCCTTGAAATCCAACAGAACAAACAATAAACAATCTTGCATCTTAAATCTTACAAATTACATGTGTCTTTTTGGCTGCGAGGGTTGGAAGCATGTCAACTGAGTCAAATCTTGCGGTTTTTGGATGGTTGACTCCTGTCCTTGGCCGACTTTTTACCCATTTCCACTCGAGGTGCGAATCCTGCGGATGTTGCGGCTGCTCCGGCTCATTCGGCTCATGTGACCTGGTAAAATGAGAGTGGTCGGGTGAAAAACGGTTTTGGATTTACAAGGAACCAACATATTAAGAACATCATTAGATGGAACCTGTACAATTATTGTATAGATACATGTAATGTAATGTATTTATGTAAATGTGGCTGCACATTCCATGTGCGGTTCGCCGCTAGTCCGCACACAACTGCTGGGAGTATCGCCAATTGTAGTGCTACCCCCAGTAACACTTTTTGATAACTGGTACTGTAGCTACTAGCACCACTGCTACCACAAACCGCTACTACCACTGCCATTACTACTGCTACCGGCACCCCATTGCTAGTTCTAGTAGGATACAACTGCTAGTAGCACCAATGCTATCAGTACTATTATCTTATTATCACCCACCCTTCCACCACCGAGTAGGGGGGTAGTAGGGGTGGTGAGCGACTTTTGCTTGTACTTGTAACATGTATCTACGAAAATTAGCGTAAATATAAATAAATGAATGAATGAATATACATTGACATATACACATTTTTTTTTCTTCTTTCTCTCTCTCTCTCTCTCTCCTTATGTACATATATAGATGAACCTGTGTCTTTAAGATCTAACAGGGACACATGAGATTCCGGGTCTGATCTCAGTTCCTTGTTCCGTAGGGCATACTTGACAGCACTTTTTTCTTGAGCAAAATCATTCAAAAAGGAGTATGTAGCTATATGATATTTACATAAACACATATTATACTTGAAAGTTATGGAGTCAAACCTATCCCATATCATTCATATGTATAGACCCTTTCTGAGTGGTTGTTCATTTGATGTATTTACTCATCTTTGGCTCAAGTAAAAAGAGCGTGTATCATTTGC
>DF244054.1:0-27500 GCA_000507305.1 Breviolum minutum Mf 1.05b.01 | reverse complement strand
CTCCGAGACATTTATGCGATTCCATGAGGCTGCGAGATGCTCGTGCCAACGGATTGGAGCGTGGCGATCGGGTCGGGAAGCCTGGCCAGATGGATGGAACAAATCTTCAACAAATCTTCGAGGCCTTTGAAAAAGTGTATTTCGATCTTTTCTTTATCTCACGTGTGCGAAGGTGCGCTTTGATGTCAAGTACAACCGAGAGAAAGGCCCGGGAACCAGTTTTGAAAGGACATGCAATTACTATCAACTACTAGCAAGTTTGACTAACAGCGCTTGAGTCTTCATGCAGCATAACAAACGTTAAACCACAGTTATTAGTGTTAGTGTTACTCAAAAAAATGTGCATTACGATGAATTACGGAATACGTGTTACGTGACGCTTCTTGTGACCTTAGAGCCTGCGAAGTCCGAAGGAAAGAATTTGGCCGTGAATGTTATTGTCGAGAAGAGTGGTGCGTCGAGCACGTGGCCTTTCAGCACGTGACAAGTTTCACAGTCCCTTTTTACATCGTACCAATGAGGAAACCGGGGTTGACCAAGATCAACATCAACAGACATAACAAGACAGCATGCGTCATGTGCCATTTGTCATGACTGATCTATTGATTGCTCCGTTGATTAATTAATCATCGTAAATGTGGCGAAAGCTAGGGTCAGCTGAGCCGCCTCTCTGTAGCCCCTGGGTTTATCAGCCCGATATAATATGGCAGCATCATCAAGCATTGTTATCATTTTTCATATGCAGCACCTCCATTTGCATGATCATTACATATCACCATCATTATCATAGCATATCATCATGATGATCATTATCATCATTATCATGATCATCATGATCGTGATGACGACAATGATGATGAAGACAATGGTGATGATGATGATGATGATGATCATCATCATCATCAGCAGCATGACTGAGTTTGGTTTGAAAGATTGTTCTCTTGGATTTTCCATGCATTATTTTATTTTATGAAATTTGCCAGTCACGTTTTTTTTCGCAAATGAACTCACGTGCAACATGAATATGAATGCTTTTCATTTATATACCTGATAGCATTTTTTTTTTGTGACAACTACTCGTTGTATCCTATCATTACATAAACAAATGGCTTAGTTGGTCACACTTGCTCCAACTACGTCCACTCGCTCATTACCATCTTTTAGTTACGTTTGGTGGTTTTGTTTTTTTAATCGTATATATACGAAATAATTCATAGCCTCAGTGTGTTCCTCAAGGATAATGGGCCACCATGAACCACCAATTGACTTTGCCTGATCCACTCACTCAAATATGTATATATATATTTTATACATATTTTGTTAAGCAACAACTGCACACGCACTACTTTGTCTCAACATGTATGTTTGACGGGGGAGGGGAGCGAGCTGGAAAAGCATTTTACCGTTCCATGTTTGGCCGTTGGGAATGCAAACGTAATCAAACATACATTCTAGGCCCGGGCCCGGGCCCATTCTTAATGTTTAATTTAGTTGGACCCCCTACATGCTTGCGGGTTGGTTCATACAGTCTATGGCTTACATTTTTTTGCCTTTTAGAGTGAATACTTCTTTTTTATTCATGTTGCCCGAATTTCATACATTGATTGTTTTTGTCTTGGGCCAATCCTCAGTCAGGGCATTCCCAGAGCACCCAACATCACGCAAGTCCTTGCTTGCATCAGGTTCCTGAATCAATATAAACCAACCCACAAAATGATGAATCACTGAATCACAGTTAAGATTCTACCCTTTGGTGTTCATAAATGTATGAATTCAATCAGACGGATAAGATAAAGAATTGGGTTAAGCACATGTATGTGTTGGGTTCTGATTTGAGGGGTGGTCTCATCCCTAGTTTCATACAAAAGCCCGGACCAACTTCATAATTGAAAACATGTAGGAACCGACCCCCTGTGCTTTTAGATGCTTTTAGACTTGCGCTGAGTCATTTTGCGTAGCCAATTGGCAGCTTGTCCAAGGCGAAAGCGTAATAAAGAAGACAGTCGAGCACGAGGACAAGAAATACTTTTCGCAAGGTATGACGAGTGGACTCTTGTCCCACAACTGAAGGTAGTTGACCAAGTGGTTGGGTACTATGCGATATCCGTAGTCATGCCCTACTGGCTTCCATGATTGAAGAGGTCACTCACGGAGCCATGCGGCATATAGATGCATATAGCGGAGCTCTATATCATATATACATATTTTGAGTTTATTTGAGTCTTGAGTTGCAGCATTGGCTGGCGAGCGTGGAGGGATGATGATGGTATGTATGCAACATACATCTAGGCAACGCATGCATGTAGCGTATGTATGGTGCAGTCCCTGCAGTCTCCCCTGCTCCCCAGTCAATGATCATGGCTATGATGTACTGTAATATGTAACTCTGCCCTCCACAACGTGCATTGTCTTCATCTGTTTTTTCTACAGCAGAAAAGATAGGATCCTTGTCTGGAGTCTGGGAGCAGGAGAATGGCAAAATACAATATAGAACGCAGTAAGATATGGGGTATCATTTGGCAAACTGACACAGAAAGATGGGCAAGTTGGCTTGGGTATTTGCATGCATGTGATGCAGACATACTGTATGCATGTATGTCACCTGTAGTATGTAGGCAACTAACCTATTCCCCTCCACCAAAAACCGTTTGCGCTGTCCCAGAAGTAAAGATGTAACTTTTTGGTTCAACTCCGAACCGCTACATGCAGTGTTGCGCAGACTGTGGTGGGAAGTTTGGGCACCGTCATCCGGCCTCGTGACTATTTTACTATATTTTACTACTTATGTCAGGCAGATCGGGCTTGCCTGGGAGAGGCACCCCTGTCCTGGGGAGGCCAAAGGAAGTGACTATGATGAAAGGTTGGGTTCGGTATGGTTCGGTCGGTAGCTCGTGGAATGAGATGGTAAAATGGCTGCTCGCTCAATTTCTACCTCGCTTGGGTTTGCTTCTCCCCACATCTCCCTCTGCTTGTGTGCTGGTGACTAGCCCGGGAGTCAGTTCCTTGCTTCAAAGGATTTCAAGGGCATCTCCTGAGGTTGCCCATAGCAGGAGAGAAGGTGTCATTAAGTGGCAGGGGCGGTGGCGTGGCCCTCACATGGGCACGGTAAGCATTAAAGGTGAAGACATCCTACTGTATTGTCGGCACCCGGCGAGCAGTTGACCAAGTATCACTGGCTTAGGGCCAGTGTACCCTCCCGTTTGTGGAACTGGTATATGGAAGGGCCCCTCGAGCATCAACATCCCCGACCTGCGGGCGGTGCTCACTACTGTACAGAGATCGGAAAAGAAAGGTCAGACAAAGATGACAAAGCAAGATGAGACGAACCGTGTTGCGCATCAATTCCTTGCTCCTTGCTTGTGGTTGCGCGGGCGTGTGCGCTTACGTTCGCACGTCTAAAAATCCGGCGGATCCCCAAAGCAAAGGAACAAGGTGCGAAAGCAATTGTGCAAGCTTCGTAAGCCGATCCTTCAAACTCCTACCATCTCCTGCTCGTGCACCCTATGACCTTACACTGCGAGTCTTTACTCTTTTCACTTGGCTTCTGGTGGCGATTGCCCAACCCTATAGGTGTTTGTGAACAGATCCTTTTGAATTTGTGGCTGATGTTCATCATCAAGTTTTGCGCAACAGGGTGTTAAACTGATCAGTTCTGAAGAAAACAACGCTGAGTGTCAAAGGCGTCGCTTCTGTGCATCTCTACCGAATTCTGCTGGAGGCGTCAATGACTGGTACTAGCATTGCGTGTATGCTTCGATCTGGAACACTCCTCCTCAATGCGTTAAAGCACGCTTGCATTCCTGTTTTCGTGCCATAATAATCCATAGTCCATGTCATGTTATGCGGCCGTGCTTACGGCATGGTAGGGTATGGCATGTCGGTATGTTGTCGTTCGTTCTGCATGCCTTGTATTGTTTTGTACAGTATTTAAGTAGGTTCAAGTAGATGCATGATAATGCTACGTGTCACGTATGTTACGTGTGTCCTGTATGTCGGGTATCTTCTGCGTTTGCTTCATACAAATGCACGGCATTGAAGTGTAATTATGGTGTTTTGCAATTTGTTGCCTTCAAACCGTTTTAAGTGCCATGAATGTCATGTATGTATGGACCATATGATGTGTCGTGTTTCTCAGGGACCTTATGCATGTTGAGTAGCTTAACTATCCTGGAATACAGAGAACGCATTGAGTTGGATCTTTCAGTCGTCCTAGGGTCCAAGAGCCTTTATTTCAATAATTGAAAGAAGAAACCGTATACGCCGTATACTTAGAATACATAGACGAACGTACGTACATCTTCAATATCTTTTACTTTTCCAGACGGGGCAGGGGCGCCCCTGATGACGCAATAAATGGTGCGGAACCTCCTTGAAGTAGCCAATATTTCGCACTTGGCGGTGATGACCAAAATGGAATCTACAAAGTCCAGGCGATGTCGCCATATTCTATGTATCTGCCTTGTTTGGCAACATGATTGAAAAAGTGAAGAAGGTGTAAATGACAGTCTATCTATTTCAGGATTGTTACAAGTTGTATGCATTTGTATGGTATGTGCACCAAAAGTGCCAAACCTATCTTGTGTATCTTGTCTTACATATATATATAGATATATTATACTTTAGATATATAGATCATGTACATTGTGCATCTTCTATATCTGCTGTGCCTTACTTATGATGCACAGTTCATCTTGCTGTATTTCAGGCATGTCGAGCTCGTAAGCCATGAAGGCGATGTGACGTATGTTCTTTCACGAAATGATGCGAAATATATACAATACGGTACTGGCAGTAGTGCCGGAACCAATGTAATCGGCAGATCAGCCCGCTTGGGTGCTGTAAGTTCTTGCGTTACCTAGATTCCAGACCTTTGCCTTGCGTCATATGTGAGTACCTACCTGCCAACGAATCTCTTATAATTAGGCTGAATTTGCAAAACTGGAGAAGCGCGTCAGAAAGACTAGAACTTTTTGTCGGCACGCAGGAAGCCGTACTGCATAGCACAATTTGTTATGATATTTTATGTAGATTCGTCTCGATCATATTACTCACAGCCAATGGCTTCGGATGACATCAAAGTACGCAAATGACAGGCTGTTGGCCCCGTTGATGTGTCTTGCCTGTCTGTGTGCAGTTGATGTGCACGATCGCAGGAGGCCACAGAGGCAAACGTGGTGTCCTCCTCAAGAGGATTGGGCACATTTGAAGATATGAAACGACGGAGCACCTATAAGTCCCAGGAGCAAGACAATCGTGGCGCGGTGTTTCTGGTTCAATCTAGTTTATAATGGTCCTGTGCATTTGAAGAGCATCGTTTCAGCACTGTTTCAGCTGTTCTTCGCAAAGCAAGGCCGTAGTCGTAGTCGAGATAGCCGAGAACCTCGACGTAGAAGCAGTAGTCGGAGTCGAAGGACTTATGGGAATGTATAAGGTATGTAGATAATTGTGGATGTATGTAGTGGAGCAAGTGCAGTGAGTCATATTCATGTCACGTAAGTCAATTCTCTTCGCGTTTTCCACTATTTTTGGCTTTCAGTTGCAGTACGTTCCACCTGTAATTTGATGTTGATCCCGTCAATGTTTGCCAACAAGTGCAGCCCTAGTGCAGGAGGAGCCGAAGCCATGGCCGCAACAAACGCAGCACTCTTAGCATTTTATTTTTGCTGGGAGGGGGGACCACACACACACATACATCAACTTGTAGCGATCCCAGTTCTCTATGTTTTGATCTTGCCTCAGAATGTGGTTTAGATGTGGTTTGCAATATTAAGTAATAAATACTAGGGGAATTTTTCCAAAATGACATCAAGTCTGGGTTTGACTTTAAGTTGAAGTTATGCAAATGTCCCAGACATAGCGCATAATGATACAGTATATCTTTACATTACATGTCTTCACACAGATACATATATATATATATACACTGTATATATCAGGATGGTTCAAATATCGCACTGTACATGGTTAAGACCCCGCATTTGACCTTGGGAATCACAGAAGCATGGCCAGAATAGGATTTGGCACAATGCCCGGAATCGATGCTGCACATGATTTGCGTGTGCCAGTTGATTGTCTGGGTTCTAAGATTGGATCACTTGGCATGCTTAGAAAATACATGAAAATAAAGCCTAAACTGGTGATCATTGTCTCCTCGAAGATTGAGATAGGGCAGAGTGCGATTATCAGATGAGAAATGTTTGATCTTCAACTGTAGGGACTATATAGTGCGGGTTGAGTTGCGTGGGGAAATGTCAGCAGCATAAGACGTGCGCCTTCCCAGGTGACGCCGCTGGATCTGGAAGGAGACTGCCAATGGCCTTTGTGTGTAAGGAAACGAGAGGAACAGTCGCAAACTGCCGAGGTCAAGACCAGACATGCTAAGACAATTGCAGGTGCCAAAGTACAGAACGATCAAAGTCTGCATGTTCAATTGTGTTCAATAAATATACCGATAAAGTCCGATAGATAGACAAATAAATCAACACATGCGATACAGATGCTCAATCGCGCTGGCTCCACAGTTCTACGACAAGGGATCATCACCGTTTGCCAGATTTTCAAAGCAGTAGTTTCCTAATCAGATACTCTGGCAGGAAGAAGAGCCCCAGAAGTGCGAGCAGCTCCAGCAGAAGCACCTCATGAGTGAGCGAGGAATGATAATGAGTGCTTAGCGTTGCATGATCGCGGATCTCCGATCTGAGGAAACTTGAGAGTATGAAGACTGACATAGCAGCCCGCCGAGAAAAAAAAGGGATTTCAATTTGCATAGCGTGCATCCCAGAGACATTGTGCGGATTGCTTTCCCGGGTTGTTTGTAGAATGTTGCAGTTGTTGATTCAGCACATGCGTCAATCATCTTCCGGATTGAGAATTACTGTATTTGACCAAAAAGGTTGCCAGAGCAAAACCAAGTTCCTATGACATGTGCAAGGTGGTTTGAAATGGAAACCGATAGGGTTGTGGGTGCGAAGCCGAGAAAGGAAGTCAAAAGCAATTTGAAGTACAGACGAGTTTCTCCTCCTTGCCGCAAGTGGGGAAGGGTGGTAGGCTGTAAACCTGTTCTTCAACCAGCTCACTGGATGCTGCGGAGTGTTTTGGGATGTTGTGGGAGGTCATTGGGGACCATTCAAGAACTCATAAAGTACTATTTTAGAGCAAACAAATGATCAATTGGCGGCCTTGCCTTGATGGCATGCATGGTTTCAATTGCGTGTGACCGTTTGGTCCCTGAAATAGAAACAACGGCAGCCAGAAGGCCTGGCATTGAAATGCAATAGGGCAACACAAAATGTCGAACACCATTTGGTTTTGTTTTTGTACTTGTTTAGCCTCCTTTTGCTCGCATTAGTGTTTTTCCGAATTTATCCTCCTTTTTGACGGAAGACATGGACAGGTAGCTATTGCATCCACTAACCAGCATCTGAGCATTTGGACTTCTTTCGGATTGTCAGGAGTGTCAAAATGTGATTCATGTTGTGGCTAAGTGTGTGATGACGCCGAGACGCATGGGCCATGGCAAAGCCATACAGGCTTGCAGAATTTGAATGCAGACTAAATCATGTAAATTGCTTTCGTGAACTGTGTGTGTCAAAGATCTGAGGCAAAAATCTGTTGGACATTCGTCACGACATGTCACGACCTTCAATGTGTAAGTTGGGCTGTGGAAGAAGTTGGGCCGTGCAAGATGCGAGATGGCCACTTAATTCGCTGACGTTTGCATCAAATACGCTCATGAAATTTCGTGGCGCTTCACACTGAATTGTTGCCCTTAGATGAGGCCATGTGCCAGTACAGTAGTTGTAGGTCACGTGGAGCATGAGAAGCAATCCATTGAAGCTGATTCTACGGGCAGCTTAGAAATTACTTGAACTTGTCCAGGACATTTCACGGCTTGTTCATTGTAAGTGTACCTGACTGATCCTGACTGAAGTTTTTTTGTGAGTTTTGAAAAGTATCCCTGAGTACGGAGGACTCATGGAAGATCCATTTGTATGTTACATAAATTATATTTGTTTATTACCGATTGATACACAGGACTCAACATAGATATTTATTCGTATTTATTTTTCAAGGTGTCATTGAGGTTCGGTTATACTTTTGGCAGCTTTGTGTCAATTCAAAACAGTCTCTCTCTCTCTCTCATGCAAGGGGTTTGTCCCAGTTTTCACAGATGTTAAGATGTAGATTTCTCAAAGGTACGTGTTGGCAAGAACACTGAATGTCCAACACTATGGTGGATTGCAATGGATTGCATGCAATTTGCAGGCCAGTTCAAGGATACCATCACTTAGTGATCTATGTTTTCATCCACCCCCTTTTTAACATAAAGCAAAGCTCCAGGAAGCCACTTCCAGTAGCAATTTGATAGAGCAGTCCAAATTCTCTATGGCTTCTCGATTTGGGCGATCGCTAGCTCACAATTAGCTGTACGGAATCAAACAAGAGTCTGTCGGGTGTGCCGTACATGTTTGCCGCATGACTACTACTTAATGTAACTGTAACATTCTTTAGCGCATGTCTACACAAGGTCGCTCTGAACGGCCTTCGTTCTTGAACAGATTTTCGTGACATTCCTGGCCAGTTTCCTGATTCAACGCCAACCTCGCAGTGGGTCCGAACTGATGATTTGCTTGGGAGTTTCACTTACGGGAAGCATTGAACATTGAACACGTTGGAACTTGTCTTTTGCAGATTCTCCACGCCGTCTCTTCGCTTGTCTTCTCAGAGGACCTATTGCATAGGCGTCCTATTTCCATCTATATTTCCTTTGCCTTCAACTCTTCCTTTCGATTTTTGGTTGTCAAGCAGAATCTATTGACATTTTTTTTCTAACCAAGTTGTCTATAGGGTTTCCCCCTCTTCATTTGGAACTGCTTATATGTGCAATCTATTTCCTATCCATCAAGACATGTCTTGTGTGGGTGATCCGTAGTCTTTCGCTGTGACTGCATGCAATGCATCGTAAATCAACATCACACTTAACTCACGACAATCAGAAAGGCTGTCCCACAAGGCGCATTTTTTACGAATGAGCTGTAGCAATGTCACATGGCGGGAGTGTAATCTTATCACTTGGGTTTGTAGAGCCGCCCGAACAAAGGGATGTGAAGCATGTGAAGCGGCATGTCAAAGTAAAAGGATTGAAGGCAAGCACGAAACTGCGAAACAATGCGTTGACACTAGCTGTGACAGCTGTGGCGTATCGTGTCTCAAGATCCGCTTGCAGATGAGTTTTTTTCACGTTTCTTCCCTCAAAGTTTTCTCATGTTTCGGACCACCCGTAGAATCCAAAGTACATGTTTGCTTTGAATGAGCCCTTTTGAGTTATGGACATTTAAATCTTGTCTCATTTTCCTTTAGCTTGACTTCTCATTTTGGTCGGTGAATTTCACAAATCTCGTAATTATAGTTGGTATTCACTGCTATTGTTGAGCTGAAGTCAACACAAAGAAATTCTTGCGTACGATAATTATGGAGAAGGGGTGGCTTAGTAGATTTATGAGAAGCACAAACCTTGACAAGGAGGGAGCCAAGATGAATATGCCGTCAAGTAACTAGTAACTAGTAGAACCTGTAGCAAAGACACTTCCTAGCACTTTATGGCAAGTTTCAGATGAAACTTCCGTTTGCAAGAAGATGCTGTAAAGGTGTACGTGGTTCTTTGGATTTATGCAAATGCTGTTTGCTATGACAGGTCCTTCAACCCTTGGAAAGGAGGATTGTGTTTTTCGACTAACCTTCACAGTTTCAAAGTTTGTGCATCTCAGTCTTTTGCAGCCTAAATGGCAGAGGTTTCACAAAGTCGCTTTGGATGACGCTTGGGTTAGCTTGCTGAGTTAGGGTCTGCTAATGGTTCAATCAACGCCTTGGTTTCGGTGTGCGTGGCACAAAAGGCAGTTTCCACTGGCCCTGTAGCTACGTGCGCACCACGCATTATCGAAACTCGGGGGGGCAGGTCAAGTTGTTGGCCGGTGGGTAAAGCCAGGTGATCCGCAAAGACTCGTGCAAACCTCTTTCTTCACAGTGCCCTTTGCGAAGAACTGGGAGGGCCTTAGTGCCTTCGCAGACTGCTTCACGGCCTGAAGATCGAGAGTGTTCGCGACCGTTTGCACTTGCCCCTGGCGGTGATGGTATAAATCTCCATGGTGGGTGGGCTTGGCGGTCCTATTGAGCCGGCGGCGGGTGCTAATCCCAGGGAGCTGGCTTCCGGCCCATCCAAAGCGCTGCCCCGCACTGCGGTACAAAAGACTTTGCGGCTTCGTCATGCTTTTGTTTTGTTTTTTGTTTGTTTGTTTGGTTTGGTTTGGTTTTGTTTTGTTTTTTTGTTTGTTTGGTTTGTTTTTTTTCTTTTTGTTTGTTTGGTTTGGTTTGGTTTTGTTTGTTTTGTTTTGTTTTTTGTTTGTTTGGTTTGTTGTGTTTTGTTTTTTCTTTTTCTTTTTGTTTGTTTGGTTTGGTTTGGTTTTGTTTGTTTTGTTTTGTTTTTTTGTTTGTTTGGTTTGTTTTGTTTGTTCTTTTTCTTTTTGTTTGTTTGTTTTGTTTGTTCGTTCGTTCGTTTCGTTTTGTTTTGTTTTGTTTTGTTTCTTTTCGTTTCGTTTCGTTTCGTTTGTTTCGGTTCGTTTCGTTTGGTTTTGTTTTGTTTGTTTTGTTTTGTTTGTTTGTTTTGTTTGTTTGTTTCATTGTTTGTTTGTTTGTTTGTCTGTTTGTCTGTTTGTCTGCTTGTTTGTTTGTTTGTTTGTTTGTTTGTTTGTTTGTTTGTTTCACTGTTTGTTTGTTTGTTTCACTGTTTGTTTGTTTGTTTCACTGTTTGTTTGTTTGTTTGTTTGTTTGTTTGTTTGTTTGTTTGTTTGTTTGTTTGTTTGTTTGTTTGTTTGTTTGTTTGTTTGTTTGTTTGTTTGTTTGTTTGTTTGGTTTTTAGTCTTTAGGTTGTTTGTCTGTTCTTTTTTTTAGTCAGCTAGTTCGCTGGTTCCTTTGTGAGTTCGCTGGTTCGTTTGTGAATTTGGTCGCTAGCTCGTTTACGAAAGGCAACTGCGAAACCGGGTAACATGAATGTTTGCTTTTCAACGCAAAAGCCGCGAAAAAATGAGTAAAAGAACAAACGCTGTATACGAGCTTGATCAACCAAAATAAACTCCTTTTTTGCCTAAACAGGTATATGAATATACCACTGGCTTGAATTTGATTTGTTTATAGTTTCATTTTATTTGCAATTTTGCTGCAGGCACAAGGGGAAGGATCTGGTGTGCTCAGGAGATACCACAGGGGGGCTTACCAGCTTCATCTCATGTTGATGCTCCGGTTGTGCTTCCCAACGCGAGGCATAGAGAAAGAGCAGCGAGGTGTTTTATAGAAACAGGGCGGGAGCAAAGAAGTTGCAGGGTGGATCAAAAACCTACCCTCAAAATTTCAAAAGGTCCAACCCACTGACCGCTTTGAGATGGAAGAAACGGACAGAAGAAAAAATATGGAATGATATATATATAATGTATATATCTTATTTGAAACGTTGCCTCTTAAAAGGCACCCCAATGTCATGGAAAATAGTTTGGACAGAACAGTTCACAGAACAGTTGCCATAATAGGCATAAATAGTTCCCACCCAGGCCAATTTGACAGCCTGTTTTTTTAAGTAGTTTATCAATTGTTGATGATGATGATGATAATGATGATGATACCGATGAACATGATAATGGTGATCTTGATCGTGCCGATAATTTGTTTGTTTCTATTCAATTTGTTTGACCAGAGCAAACAAAGTCGCATGTGCACTCTGCAAGGCGGATGTGCATGGATGTGCGCTCTGAGGTAAACAACTGAAGGAATGAGCGGGTTGAAGTCGGGTATAACCAAATGCCCAAAGTTCTGCCCATTGTGCTTACGGATATTCTCTCTGGACGTGCGAAATAGTTGAGCGCAATAGGGAAGGACTTTCTTATTGGAAATTGCGCGCGAATAAGAGCAAAATAGAATTGAAATTGAGCTGCAGTAGTATGCTAGCAGATATAGCCCGCGTGGCTGAAGTTTTGCCATTGTGCTGCCAGGTTCTTATAGTTGGACACGGGCCCTTGATGTGAGCAGAATTTAAGTATCCAAGCTCTTGCAAAACAAGTCATTGGTGACGGGCCAAATGTACACAGTGCAACTTTCAAATTCCTTGCCACTTTCACTTTCGATTAGGTTTTTCTGTTTTCTTTAGTTTTCTCAACAGCAGCGACATATCTACGTATGTTCACTCTGACGCGTGTCACTGACGCATGGGGCGCGCTGAAGTCGAGGTAACTGGCGCCAAAGTAGACGTCTCGTTTGTGCTAGTAACCTTGTTCCCCCACATGCAAAGTCCCCCACCTTTACTTTGGAGCAATAGCGGAACACCAAACAGGATGTTTTGCGCGCTGAAATGGCCTGTAGTTGCGCGAAAGTGAAAAACACGAATGTATTGGCAGTTTTCCTGAATGCGGCAGCAGTCAAATTCGACTTTGGAGCGGATGCCCCTGACTAAATCAGATATTCTGCGCGCTGAAAGGATGGCAACTGCGTGAAAGTGACAAGCCAGCATGTACCCATCCTGCATAGCATACCGAGCGTGGTTCAAAAAAGCGAGCGTTGTCATTTGGCATTCCTTATTTGTGGACACGGTTCAGTGCAGTCTCCTGTCAAAAACGAGTTATGGCCCCATGACGTGAATCATTGAAGCCATCCAAGCAAGTCAAAAAAACAAAAGCCTTGCAGGGACAAGTAGTGCAAATCACAAAATTTGGAACCTTTTGGCTGCCGACAGTTCCCATCCTGCCCCAAGTAAACTCCTTTTCTTTTCCAGATGATTGAGCAGCGGAGAATGCTTTCGTATGTTCAATCTCTGAAGTCGAGGCAAATGGCGCCCAAGTCCTACTTACTTCTCGTTTGTGCTGGTGAAGCTTGTTCCTCATCATGCAAAGTCGACCATTTTTACCTTGGAGCAATAGCGGAACACTAAACAGGATGTTTTGCTCGCTGAAATGGCCTGTAGTTGCGCGAAAGTGAAAAACACGAATGTAATGGCAGTTTTCCTGAATGCGCTAGGCTAGGAGTCAAATTCGACTTTGGAGCGAATGCTCCTGACAAAATCAAATATTTTGCGCGCTGAAAAGGACGGCAACTGCGTGAAAGTGACAAGCCGGCATGTACTCATCGCGCATAGCATACCTGTAAACTAACTGGAAGAGTCCGCGTGGTTGAAGTTGAAGAAGCGAGCTCGACATTCTACTCATGTAGCGTTGTTTTTGCATGTAGACAGTTTGTGGAAGCCTGCGATCTGATTTCCAGCATGGATCAAACATTGCAGGAGAATAGTCAACATCTACCTTGGAGCATTAATAGCCAAAGTCTGAAAAGGTGGTCCCTTGCGCGGTCGCTCCCGCAAGATTGGCGCCAATATGTGCTTTGGGCATGGCCTCATCTCCTTTCGTGCCGTGCGCCGGGATATTTTGAACGTGAGGTTTGAATTGGGCGTGGCAGCCTGCCAAAGAGATATGAAAACGCCGGTTGTTCGCAGTTCCCGTGTTCCCAAAAATTTACACCGGGGCGTGTAACTGTTCTGGGAACAGTTCTGTTGGCGCCGGGGGCCAACAGAACGGTTTAATACGGTGCTGAACGGTTCTGCTGCTCTCGCGCGCATGTTTTCGCGTGGGCTAGCCCCACCTGACTTTCGACGATTTCGCACCACGGCCCACGGGCCAGGCCAGTTTTTAGGGCAGGCAGCTCCTTTCGTCTCCTCTAATTATTATTGCTTTATAGAGCTCCTAAAATTTCATGCTTTGCATGAAACTTACTTCCCTTCCTTTTCCTGCAACTTGACAAATTCTGTTTGTGATTGCAGGGCTGCTTCTGCCGTTTGGAAAGGGGCCAAAAGGTTTCCAAACCTACACTAGCTCCAGTAAGCTTTTGTCTTCGCTGCTTTTCACATCTTGTCGACGGGTGTTCAACGAATGTCTGTAGGTCTGAGGGAGCCATTCTGCATGTTTTCTGATGCTGTGAAGTTAGATACCGTTGGACTTTTTATTAAGCATCTTGGCCGAGAAGCCCAACACCGGAGAACCGTTCTAAACCGTTCTGTGCCCTTGATGAAGAATGGCCGCAGAACCGTTCTAAACCATTCTGCAACCTTCAAAGCTGTGGTCACAGAACTGTTCTAAACCGTTCTGTTGTTTTGGAGCAAAAAACGAAATAGTTCCAGAACCGTTCTAAATAGTTCTGAATAGTTCTGGAATTTCTGCATTTTACGGATGCCGCAGAACCGTTCTAAACCGTTCTGCAATGATGCAGAAGAACCGTTCTGAACCGTTCTGCGGCACGCAAAAACAAAGAGACCTTGCAACTTCAACTAGGAGCCTCGAATCACAAATTTGCTAGGCATTCATGTGGGTAGAACCGCCCTCAAGGTCACTTTAATGTATTGTCATGCAGTTCGTTGCCCGCACGATGCAGAACCCTTTCTTCCAAGGACACCATCAAAACAACTTGTACAAGAAAGCCACGCGAAGCATCCTTGTTGATTGCGCCCACAAAGCAAACTTGCTGTGTCCGAGAGAATGGCGTGCTTTAGTTGTTGAGGTCGGAATTGTTCTGTGCCAAGCCTTGAAAGCATGTGGTTGAAGCAAGCGCAAAGATACGCAAACATAAGCAACTTGGAAGCCATGATAAGCCTAAGCCTTTGCGTGAGATATTTCGTGTGATTTTGTCGATAGGCAAAGCGGGGTTACAAGTTTGCTTTCCAGTCAGCTGTCCCATGCCAACTCGCATGTATGGGTGGGGATCTGCAATGGGCAGTTAAGATACCTAGAACCAGAGGCAATAGGTAGCCGAGCATGTTGCTAACGAATGACTGCCGAAAGGGCTTTAGCTGCAATTCAGCGGTTGCCCACTAGAGGGTTTTAAGGCATGTCCTTGGAGCATGATTGGGCTTTCCTGGCAACTATCAGCGTTTTTTCGGATAGGTAGTTCCTACCTTACAACATCGAAGTCAACTGATCCACAAACTTGGTGAGGGAAATTTACCATGCCAATCAGGATTGAAACAGTTGATCATTTTACTAGTACTAGGAGCCGTTCGGAGTTAGACCCGTCCAAGCTGCAGAAGCGCGCCACACTTTTTGTTTTTTAATGGTTGGGGCTGGCAGGGCTGACAAGGGATTCTCGCAACCCCGTGCACAGCTTTCCACACCAGTGACCAAGGTTTTATACGACATGAGCGGTCACATCCTAGGGTTTTAACTGCTTTAGCGCACGCCAGAAAATCTACAATATGAGATTTGGGAAGCAAGCATAGTACCATCCGAGAATGCCTTCTACATAATGAAACTTCCTAAGGTCATTGTCTTTTAAAGCCGATGCCCTGCATAAACCCAAGCTCCAGCTCTCCTATTTATTTTGTTCCGGAAAATGCATCGGCGGTTCTAAAGCCGGCGCAAGGAATTTGAACATGATTGCCCAAAAGCAAAATGTGGGAAAGCATGTTTTGCATACCAATTTCAATACCGTAAAGTCACCAAATTTCACCTCCCCAAGCAACTGGCAGCATTACCGTTGTTTGATGAAAAGTTTTGTGACCCACATGAGTATTGATGAACTATTTACGTCATCTGGCGCAACAGTTCTGGCAACTGTTCTGGCAACAGTTCTGCTCATACTTCCCAATCCACATTGTAAGAGGCTGGAATCTGAAATAATATATATCCATATAAATTTAGAACTTGCTGTGCTTGCACTTGCAAGGATTATGTGTGCAGACATTCATAGCTTGTATCTGCGTTGCAGAGTGAAAAGTCTGAAATAAATTTTTCTATCCCCCTTGTTTGTTGTTTCGAGCAATGGCTTCTCAACCAGTGGTCTTTGACGCTGTTGTTCCTGAGATGACACAAGGCGCTATGCCTATGGATGCCCCTCCGGCGGTGGCTGCTGAGAGTGCTAATGCCTTTCAGCATGTGGCCGTCATGAAGGAGGATGATGTCTCCACCGTTGGCTTCGATTCAAATGACTGGGAATTGGTAGCCGAAATGGTGGTTGACGCTGAAAACTTTGCGACCGAGTTTCTCCAAAGTCGTCATATGGTGGATTTGGAGGTTCTTGCTGGGAACTTGGAGGAATCATTCAAGTCCATGGAAGACTATTTGGCGCGTTTGAATTTGGGAACGGCTGCCGGTGGCGTCGCCCCCTCCAAGCCCGAGGGTCTGGCATCCGCTGCTGCTGCGGCCTCTACTGTGGGTGATCCTCCGCTATAATGGAGATGACACAGGGCACAAAGCACAAGTGGAAGGTTTTTGGTAGAACCACCAAAGGTCCTACCTTTGTCCTGGCGGATGTTCCTTTCAAGATGAAACCTGTGCAGAAGGATGTTAAGATTCTGGTGGAACGGCTTGACATGGAGGAGATCATTGACCTCTTCGGCAAGTTCTGTGACATGGAGATCATCCCTGCAGTGTGCTTTGGAAGGATTGTCAAGGCCTATATACTGCGATGTTGGCGCAGAAGGCCCATGATGCAGGGCAAGCAGCGCCCAGGTATTGGCAGCGATGGTTTGGTGGACAGCCAACAGACAGAACATCGGGCTACTCATCATTGCCCTGCTTGCTTCATGGATTGGCCTTTGCTCTGGGACCCAACTATGGAAAGGAAGTGTGTGTGTGTGGGAAGAAGGTGGTGATCAAGAAGACGAAGCACCTGACCCCCATGGATGGTAAGACCCACTCTTGGCTCCTCTTTGTGACTGGCAGTGGCATTACTTGGACCCAGGATGGATCTTTGGATGGGCATGCAGCGTCTGCCGGTGGCGATGTGGCATCCAGTACTAAGGACCTGGACTTCAAGCTCAAACATGCCGTTGACACTGGTGGCCTTGCTGAAGCACCTTTGTGTCCGGCAGACCATGGTGAAACTTGCTTGGCGGACTTTATAAACAGTAAAGACCGTCTTCAACTCAGGACTGAGGTGATCAACCGTGTGGTGGATGTCGAGACGTTCCCAACGGACAACCCGTCTCGACCTCAGGTCTCTAAGGACTGCAAGCATGGCCAGGCAGCATTGGTTTTTCATCCGGATGCAGCCATGCTTTGGATTTGGCAGCCAAGCTCACTGCAGCTGCTGTTCCACCTGAAGAAGCTTTTCACCCGAAGCGTTCTGAGGAGGAGATGATGCAGGTTGTGCAGGATAATGCCAACATTATCCATGACCTTCAGGTGGGAGCCCTTTCGGTGGATGACGCAAAGGGGGCCTCAGCCTTGCGGCACCTGGACATGACCAAGTTCCGAGAGGTGTTGGACAGGAAGTTTCTTGAAGGGCCTGGATCCAACCAGAGTGCATGGGAGGCATTGAATCGCAGCATGGTGGACTCGGAAAAAGCCAAGAACAAGGAGTATGAAGAGGAAAGGAAGGCCTACAAACAGTTCCTGACCCCACCACCTGGGGTTCCAAGCCTTTACGGGCCAGAACTTCAGCAGTTGATCGAAAGTGGAGCCTTTTGCCCATTGACCGGTTTGAGAGTTCCCAATGTGGACATGGATTCACATCATGCCCGAGGAGAAGATGTGAAGGCAAAGCTTGCAGCCTCCCAGCTGAGACAGCATGCCTCTCCAGCCAAATTGCTTATAGAGGTTCCCCAGTGCCAGTTGGACATGCATGTTTCCTTGGATGTTCCAGATGATCGGGCAATTCCTATGGAGGCCAAGAAGCTCGTTCCTGGTTCTCCCGAAGCAAAGGTGGCATTGCTTCATTACATGCTGTCCATGTGTGATCCACAACCACATTCCCTTTCTCCCTGGCATCAATGTCCGCGACTGACTCTGTCTGCCAACTCCCCGGATATTGTCTTTGAGCCCTGGGTAAACCAATTTGGTATGCACAGTCCGGGATGAACACCCTGAAGGAGTGCCAAGTCAAAGGTGTGACCAATGTCTGGTCCACATCTTGGCGCACCAATGCTTCTTTCTTGCCAAGTCGGCAAGAAGGCGTCGTACTGCTTGTTCCGTCCATGGGATGGGCAGGTTGGTCTGCTTTCTCAACTTCTCAAAGGAAAGGCGCCGCTGGCGTAGAATGCTAAACCTGGAGTCTCCCAAGAGATGAAGGAACTCCTGATGGTCATCCCCATCTCCCATAGCAGCAGCCATAGCGGGAATATCGTTGGCGAATGGAACCAGGCGACTGATCAGATGGTTTGACCAGTGCTTTCGCAAGTTCTCTTCCAAACCGCTGTGTTGTAGGTTCCAGTTCTTTCAACTGACTCGGCTTCCAGTGCCTCCATTTCACCAGTTGGAGTTGAGTGATCGGTGGAGGACGATTCCTGGAGGCCCATGTCCTCCTATCTTCCATTTCCATCTCGCGCTCCTTCATAGTGTAAGTATGGGGAGGTTTGCCAGGAACCGAGGCCCCAAACACTGTTTGCAAAGTGCAGCACTGAAGGGTACTGCCTCATCCAGTCTGGCAAACCATCTTTCCCAATGTTCTGTAGGGACGACAGATTTTGTGTCTTCACCATGTTCTTCTAAGGGTTCCAGGACTCTCCTGAAGCTATCCCATGGTCTCATCAAAACTGCCTTCAGAGAATCGTCATGTGGTTGGAGAAACCACATGCACAGAAGCACATGCACAGAAGCTCCCCATCCGACTGGAATGGGCCAATCAATGTGGATACTTTCTAGAGCCTCCTGAATCAAAGGAGGGCTCGACAGGTATGCCCTTGTGAAAGGGCTTGGAAATTCGAACTGTCGCAGCAAGTCCATTTTCCATACAGATTGAGCCAACTAATATCACTTGAGCAAATAGCCAGCGGTTCATGCCAAGCCACCATCCAACAACAGAAGAGAAAGCCATGCAAATCAAAATGACAAGTCAACTGGAAAATGAATGTAGCTGGCATGGCAGTGCACACAGGAATGAAAAGAACATCCGTCAAAGAGGCAAAACCAAAAACAAAAACCAACTCACAAATTGACAATGCAGTAGCACGCATGCTCCTTTTTACCGCGGAAGATGCAGGGGTCGATCCCCACATGAAGATCCAGAAAAGAAGCAAAAGGCCAACGGTAGACCCCCCCCGCGCGAGGAGTCAACGCCACCGGCAGTCGCTCCCGGCAAATGAGGATGCTTCAAAAAGCGGGGCACTGCAACACAAGCTGAGCACCAAACACTGTCAACGCCATCGGCAGTCGCAGAGAATGGCGGGCCTCAAAGCATGTCAAATCAGGCGATGGTGGTCTGGCCAGTGCAGCGCACGCTTTGCATGCTTGTCCGCAACTTTCCCAATGCTGGAGGCCGGCAAGCTTCCGCCCGCGCAGAAGGTTGCTCAGAATCGACTTCCAAACCAACTGGCCGGCCGGTCCGTGATCATTGGAAGGTCCAAGGTCAAGTTACTCATCACGCGGAGGTGCCACCGGCTCCACTCTCTTGTAGTACTCGATCCTGTCACGAATCCATTGGTTGCACAGAGCGTCAGGTGGCTCATCCATCATCACTTGCAAACTCACACGTTTTCCCCTGCTGTGTCCAATGATCTGAACCAGGCGCGTGGCACCCCGACCCTGCTTCCAGAAACCTTGGCAAATGCTTGCGCATGTAGCCCCCGCTGGTCACTCCTTTCTCCTTGCTGACGACCCCTCAAGGTGTGACGGAGCCCAAAACCAGGCCACACTCTGTCCGTGCCCAAAAGATGTGGCGCTCTTTGCTTTGCCCCCACCTTCTTCTTGGAATCTTTCCCATCACAGAATTCACATTTTCCACAGTGATTGGAGGTCGTGGCTGGTCTGGGTGCTCCGTCAAAAGGGATGGGTTTCGGGGTGTATCAGCGTCAGAGACAGCCGCACCCAAAAATGGTGTCCCAACTGGACCATCACGACTCAAGCCAAAGGCACGAGTGGCATCATCAGAGTACCCCAATTGCACGAGATGGCTCGACTTCAGCCCACCACCATTGCTCCGTGTTGCACCTCCATGCGACCTTGACCTCCACATAGGAATCTGCTTTCACATAGGGCTCCAGATTGGCGTAAATATCTTCAAACTGCCAGAGCTCCTCAAAGCTAGGGGTCTCATCGAAGGTCCATCACCGGGACGGGGGTGTGACTGATAAAGTGCTTGGCAGCCAGCAGGGTGCCAACTTCTCTCCAAATCATTCGCCGCTCCTCAGGTGTGGTTGGCTTCGGGAGATGCATCATCTCCAAAAAATCCACCGTCTCCTTCTGGACTTTCTTCCTCTCATCCATGCGGTCTCTGGCTCCTTGGGCTCCACCTGGAAAGTTCCCCCATGCATACCAAAGTTGGCCCGCGCAACGTAGGCAAGGTCCGGGTCTGGACTGACCGCCACCGGCGCAGGTTCAGGCAAAGAAATTCCCTTTGAGGCGGGTCCAGACCAAGGCGACGATGTTGGACCCTTGGTCTGAAGGGTAAGTTCCCTTCTCCAATGCCTGTGCCATCCCATGCTGGCTTGGGAAGGTTCGCCCAAGGGGGAACTTCACTGGATTCATACTTGGTCCATCAGCCAGCATGGAGACGAATCTCGAAAGGTGATGTCCAAAATTCAGGAGATTGGGATGACAAGATCCCTGTTGACGAGAGCCCTGCCCGGTCAGCAACGGTGGTCTGAACCAGGCCTTCTCAGACAAGAGCAAGAGCACAAAGTCTTCTCGCGATTCACAACCTCCATCAAGGAAGGAGGGTTTGGTGTGCACTTCTGCAGGAGGTGCATGCTGATGAAGTCCCGCCGCCGGTGGGTCCGTTGGTTGTGGTTGCATCTTTACGGAAAACAGGTACCCTCCAAAACAGAAGTTACATCTGCTGGATCGAGACGGCCGTGCGGTTGGATGCGGATGGTCCCCCGACTTATCAAAAGTTTCCAGCATGACAAAAGATGACTATGATGAGGCGGTGGTGGGTTTAGTCCACTGTACTCGGTGTTTTCACCGTTTTCGATTGCCTTAAAGTCTCAGTGGATGGATGGGAGAAGGAAGAAGAAGAGGAGGAGCGCTCAGCTCCCACCAGGAGAAGACAGTTGGAAAGACTCCATCTGGTGTTCCGCAACATTGCTCATGTGTTTGGCAGCTTTTCCACAACTTTCTCATTTCAACCTGACAAAGGAGGACTTGGACTTTCTATGACTGGTTTTATGGACCAACGGTGGCAGGGAGGCGCCCTCCACCTTCAGAACACACCCTGCTTTCTGCGTGGCTGAGGTCCATGAGTTGATGCATTCAGGAATCTTTCTGAAAGAAGCCTTGGACAAGGTCAAGAATGACAGCCTCTTTTGGATGAGAGAAGTCTATGAGCGGATCATCTCCCAACAGACCAACGGCAAAGTCAAAGGAAAAGACAAGAAAGGGCAATGGGGGTCCCCCATTCGCCAACCACTGTTGGACAAGAAAGGCAAAGGTGACGATGGTGACAAAGGAGACAGGGGCAAAGGTACGTCCAACTCGGGCACTTCAGACTGGCCATCTCATTGGGCATTCAAGAATCCAAAAGGGCACCCCTTTTGCAGAGACTACTTCCTGAAGACAAATTGCCAAGGCAATTGCCCAGTGGTGAACTCTTCTGGATGGGTGTGCAATGCGGCGCCAAAGGATCATTCTCCAGACAAATGTCCCGTGGGCTTGAAGGGGACCGACTGTCCTTGGACAGTTGCATCCATGCTCACTTTCCTCGCCTTTCTCCTCACGTTGTGGCCTTTGACGCTCGGAGATCGCCACAACATTCGGACATGACATTCTTGCTGACCAGCCCTATGGGAAATTATGCCAGGCTGCAATCCAAGGCAGAATTCGTCTGGTAAAAGGCGGACCAACTGCAGGACATGGTCTATTTTGAGATGGTTTCCCAAACCCAATGCTCCACTTCCAGTGAGGGGAAGAACAGAAGATCTGTTATGAACAGAAGATCTGTTATGGGGGCTTCCAACTTTGCAATCCCAGGAATTGGAAGATGTTGATGGAGACAGTATGCTAGTTCTTCGGCAGATGTTCCGGCTCCAATGGAATGCAGCGATTCTCCTTCGGCAAGCAAATGTTCCACCCTCTGGGCAACAGAAGCATTCCAACACTGGAAAGACCCAGTCCAACATCACCTTGTCAAATTCGACCAGCGTCGACTGGGACAGTTGGTCCCCAAGTCTACAATACATTGTTGGGATGGACTCAAATGCAACCACCACACAAGCTTCTGGAAGACATGTCCTCTTCGGACCTGAGCCGGTACCCGCCACCAATGAATATTGGGTTGGCGGGTGCCATTTCCAAAGCATTGCCAGATATCGGGAATCAGGCCACTGGCCCAGTGGTGGCTTGGCAGACTTCTGCTTCATCCTCACATCAGCCGCAGGCACCCACGCGTACTGTTTGTGTCTCACAACACCTCGGTGGATCGACCTTCGACATTGCCTCTCTCTCAGAGGGTGTCCCTCATGGACGAGCACATGGTGGTCCAACTGGGTTGATATGGGACACAAGATTGTGGCTATGACAGAACCTCTTTCGCAAGCTGTTCAGATGTCAATCTTTTGTGGGGAGTCCAGTCACCCTTTTTCAAATTCCATCCTCTCTGACATCTGGAGAACTTTGGGGATGACAAATGAAGATGAGATGGCATCAGGCCAACCATTCTATCTTACCATGATTTTTCGCCTGGCACATCAGGCTGGGGATCCAGATTGGGAGTGACTCTTGTGGAAGGAGTCCCATTCAAAGTGGATGAACCCACTCAGTCTTCTCCAGGGATCTGGCCGACCAAGGAGGAGCTCAAAGGGGCCCAGGATCAATGGGAAGCACTGTCTCCACCGGTGGGCAACTACGACTACGACTCTGCAGAGACTTTCTCGGAGACCATCAAGGAGACCTTTCAAGAAGAAAAGGTTATGGACCTGGTGGAGGGGCTGGTTGCAGACCATCACAGCCATTGATGAGGGGGACAAGGTGAGAACTATCTATGATGGAAGCTTTGCTGGAGCAAACTGCTCTGACAGTCGGAGGCGTTGACTCCCAGCAACAGGGGGAAACGACTGACTGGATACAACTGCCGTTGGCGTTGATGTTCGGAAAGGAAGTGGCTGGCAGTGGCCTACTAAGGACTCAACTTTCATTCTCTTAAGGCAGATATCTCAAAGGCACACAGGAGGATCAAGATCTTCCGCCCAGGATGGAAGTACCAGGTTGCCCAGATCGATCAACAGGTGGGCACATATGGCGTGGCCAGTGCGGAGTTATACTGGGGACGCATGGCGGCTTTGTTACTTCCTATTCCCTGAGATTGACTGGGGTTTTGTCTTTGTGGATGACTTCTGCTGGATTGTGAGGGCCGAGAATGCCCAGTGGTTGACACCACGAGTGCTAGGATTTCTCTTAGCAGTGGGGGCCCCATTCAGTTGGAAGAAGATGGCTCTGTCAGAGATCAACACGTGGCTGGGGTTCGGCCAAAGACAAACATTCAATAATTCGCTCATTGTTGAAAGAGCTGGCTGAAGGCCAAGTCTTCTCCACAAAGGCCATTGAACGAGCCCTGGGAAAGACTCCAATGGGCAACAGCCGCTTGTCCATTGGCAAAGCCATTTTTGAAACTTGTCAGGTGCTTAGCCATGCTACTCACCCAGTTGTTTAGCCGTCAGTTTCCTCAGATGTCCCCTTTTTCTCCCTGGTACAGGGGCTAGCGATGCTAGCGCAGAGAGAGACGGAGACTGTTGGATTGAATTGGCTATCCAACAAATCCAATCCTTCTAAGGATGAAGTTCTTTGGTTTCAATACCAGGTCTCGCAGCAAACTCATCCTTGGGCTTCCAAGCGGAATGACCCCCAGAAGCGGATTGCGGCCTTGGAGCTCTATGGCACGTTGTTCTTGGCTCTCATGTTGATGGATCAACAACCAGCAGCTTCGTTCCGCCTTCACCTGCCACTAATCAGTGACAACCAGGGCAATGTCTATTCCATCCTCAACAATGCCACACGGAAGTATCAACTCTACCAAGCTGGACACATGCTCGCTCCATCCCATTCTCGCCGTGACGACAATCAATGGGCTGATGAATTAACCCATCCAAACCCAAAGGTTTTCGCCCAACCTTGAAGGTTGACCTTTCTCCATATTTTGCAAAGTTGGTCTTGATTCCTGAAATTTTGGAAGGCGTGAGGTCCGAGGCGCTGACGGGGGGGCCTTCTTCTTTTGTATTCCAAGCGGGTGAGTGCATTAGTTCGTGGGGCGGGTTGGTCACATGGGTCACCACTCCCAACTCGAGTTTTGGAGTAGGGCGAGTCTTATGGAGAAAACTTTGGCACACTGCTACAGGTGAATTTCACACACAGTGGCTGCCTTTTTCTTGGTTCCATTTTCTTGATGCATGCAGACATGTATTTATATAAAATGTACATATATACACATGTTTATTTTACCAGGAAGCTCACCAATTGAAGTACAGTATGCAATACACTTTTTGATTTGTGCATGTCAAACTCAGTAGAGTACATGAAACACGACATCGCATCAAGGCACCACAGCGTGACGCAGTGAAACGAAAACTTCGGAAAAGCTACGGGAAAACTTACCTTTGGTGTCTTTTTCAAGAGTTTGTTCTTTACAGCAGTGCCTGCATAACCCATTCATCCGTTTCAAAGAGGACAGGCTTTTCCAGACAATTGTGAAACCGTGCAACATGAAAGAACAGTTTTCTCTTCAAGACAAGAGCCGCAGAAAAAAAGCAAAAGAAAACATGTGTACAATAGTTCCAGACAGGTATGACAATGAAAGTACCACTGGTGTTTCATTCGATTTTTTTTTCGGGCACCAACGGAGCGGAGGATCTGGAGAAAGAGGGTTTCAACTTCGTCAAAGGAAGTTGAGTTGAGCAACTTCCAATGTACGAACGACAGCGCAGAATAATGAACAAAAGAGAAAACAAAAAAAAACCTAGAAGAGCAAAAGGATAGAAGAGTAAAAACGGAAGAGTAAAGAATCGAAGAGTAAAATATAAGGCTAGCGCAGGAAATGGGTAGAAGAGTAAAGAAATAGAAGCGTGAAAGAAAGAGCAGAAGAGTAAAAGAATAGAAGAGTAAAATAAAAGACTAGACGAGGAAATGGATAGAAGAGTAAAGGAATAGAAGCGTGAAAGAACAGAGGAGTAAAAGAACAGAAGACTAAAGGATAAAGGAGTAAAAATATAGAAGAGTGAAAGAACAGAAGAGGCGTCACTTTTCATAGCTGGCGCATTTTTGGCCAAATTGGCTCTGCGTTATAACGTTGGAATGTCGCTTTTGTTGGATAGGCCAGCATTTGGTGAAGTTGCACTGTCATGTGTCCTAGAGCAGAGTCAAGATTTACCAGCCTCCGGCTAGCCCGCCGGCATTTCTTAACATAATGCTTGACCCGCGCTTGCTTCGCCATGGAGCGCCGCCAGCTACGGCAACACCGGAGCTGCTAGCGCAAGAGCATCACCACCAACGCCACAGCCCTTGAAAATTTTGTCAAAAACCTTTTTTAATGACAAGCAACGCAGAAAATTACGAAGTTATCTCCTAATTTCATTCACTTGCATTTTTTGGCTAGGGTACCCCCTGGTAAATTTATGTGCGAAGTACGTGGCCCCTTTGACCTCATTTTCCTAGGGTGCCCCCTAGAAAATTTCGTCCTTGAATTTTCAACAAAAGCCGCAGAATTACGAAAATGCCCATCCCTACTCAAGGTTTGGCGTAGATTTTGTGATTGTATCACCTTCCTTTGTTGTATCCTAAATGGTACAAAATGATAGGACCACCCGGAGAGGTAAAGTGATTGTATCATGTTCCTTTGTTGTGTCCTGAATTGTCCAAGATGTTCGGACCACCCGGAGAAGACAAGTGATTGCATCATGTTCCTATGTTGTATTTTGAGTGGCGCAAAATGATAGGACCACCTGGAGAGGTAAAGTGGTTGCATCATGTTCCTTTGTTGTATCCTGAATGCTCCAAAATGATGGGACCGCGCGGGGCGGTAAAGTGATTGTATCATCTTCTTTTGTTGTTTCCTGAATGGTCCTAAATGATAGGACCACCCAGAGAGGAAAAGTGATTGTATCATGTTCCTTTTTTTGTATCTCGAATGGTCCAAAATGATAGGACCACCCGGAGAAATAAGGTGATTATATTTTCTTCCTTTGTTGTTTCCTGAGAGGTCTAAAATGATAGGACCACCCGGAGAGGTAAAGTGACTGTATCATCTTGTTTTGCTGTTTCCTGACTGGTCCAAAATGATAGGACCACCCGGAGTGGAAAAGTGATTGTATCATCTTCCTGTGTTGTTTCCTGAATGGTCCAAAACGTTAGGACCACGTGGAGAAGTAAAGTGATCGTATCATCTTGTTTTGCTGTTTCCTGAGAGGTCTAAAATGATAGGACCACCCGGAGAGGTAAAGTGACTGTATCATCTTCCTTTGTTGTTTCCTGACTGGTCCAAAATNCACTTCGAGATGTAAAGTGATTGTATCATCTTGTTGTTTCCTGAAGGTCCCAAATGATAGGACCACCCGGACAAGTACAGTGATTGTATCATGTTCCTTTGTTGTTTCCTGAACGGTCCCAAATGATAGGACCACCCGGACAAGTTGAGTGATTGTATCATGTTTCTTTGTTGTTTCCTGAATGGCACAACATGATAGGGCCACCGGGAGAGGTAAAGTGATTGTATCATCTCCCTTTGTTGTTTGTGATTGTATCATCTTCTTTTGTTGTTCTCTGAATGGTCCAAAAAGATAGAACCACTCGGAGAAGTAAAGTCATAGTATAATTTTCCTGTGTTGTTTCTTGAATGGTCGAAAATGATTGGACCACCCCGACAGGTAATGTGATTTGTATCACCGGTTTAGGGTTCAGGGTTTAGGGCTGGACAACGCAGGTTGTCGTCCAAGGCAACTCCAACAGTTAGAGAATACACAGAAGAACAAACTTTTATATGTCGACCGCGCCCTAAGCACCCTATTTTCAAAACACTGTAAAACACAGTGTTTTATTCAACTTCCTTCCAAACATCAAAACACTGAAAGATATACTGTTTTCTCACCTTCTTTGCTTCCAAGCATGTAACTTGATGCCAAGCAAATGGCTACAAAACATTGAAAAATACAGTGTTTTCTGACCTTCTTTGCTTCCAAGCGCATAACTTTATGCCAAGCAAATGGCTACAGAAAAATCGAAAAATACAGTGTTTTCTTACCTTCTTTGCTTCCAAACATGTAACTCTATGAGTAGTGGGGGGGTTTGGGGCATAGTTCGCTGTCACGATTTTCCCCACATATATTTCATCACTACATAGGGGCATATCATGTAAAAATCTTCTCAACAATCTTATTCCCATATCGTGACATCGAACTATGCCCCAAACCCCCTTATAGAATTTAGGTTAGTAAATAACATTGATACATTAATTAGTCAAAATAAATGTATCAAAGTATTCAAGAATCGTGAAATACACATTCTAATTTAAAATTAAGTTGAGATATTCCAGTAATAATTTTTTTGTGGGGCAATATGTGT